>VZRR01007610.1:91822-121959 GCA_013398015.1 Oreocharis arfaki
GTGGGTTGGAGGGGGGGGTTTGGAATGGAAAAAAAAAAAAAAAGAATAAACTATGTGTTTGTGGATGGTTGTGGTTGTGGATGTGGGTTCTCAGCAGGGTTTTGTTATTACCATGGCATTCACCAAAACTTTCCAAAACATGAGTAATCGTATTCGTGTGTCCACCGTGAGGGTAGTTTATTAATTGGTATAGAATAGCAGGTATTTTTTTACTTCAGGTGGTTGCTTTGACCAAGAAACATTTAAAGAAACAAACCTTTGGAATATTTACCTTATGCACAATGTAATTTGAAGTTATGTGGTGTCTTGTACTGTTACTGCTTGAATAAATACATATTTTCAATATAGTTTTCTGTTGTGCTTTGTATTTTGGGCTCACTTAAATGCGCAGTGGTTGTTTCAAGTCAGTGTGTTTTCTGAAATTTACTTTGCATTACGGAGATTGCGTTTTGATTTAAAGTTGTTCAGGGAGCATCATTGCAAGGTCTTCATCATTAAACAAAATTAGTTTTCTTGTAAGTTAGCATCTGATGCCTGCTCGAGGTGAGGTGTTGGAGGAGAGATGGAGATGCTGGGTAAAACTTTGGGAGCTCTGCTCTTTTCGTTGTACATCCTTTGTGAGAACAACCTGAGCAATGACAATATTATTTTTGAAATAATTTCGAGCTAAGGGATTAATGGCTCTCTTGGAGTGAGCTTGTGATGGAATATTTACTAAGTGGGGTATGTTGCACATCTTGTTCATAACACACCTAAAACATGGCTGAGAACGAAGGAAATGAGATATCTAATGTTGTTTTGAGCTAATTTAACAGGTTGCATAACTCTGCAAAAACCAGCTAGACAAGTTGTAGATGTAAATATTTTGAGGTGCTTTTAATGTCCACTGGAGGAGACAGGACTTTTTTTTTTAAGATACTTTTCGTGATGTGAAGTTAATGTAAAGTGGTTTTAGGAATGATGCTGGGTTTATTGCAGTTGGAGTGGAAACCCACGTGTGTTAACTTGTGCTCTGATGTAGGTAGACAAGTGGCATCAGTAATGCACAACAGACCCGATATTTTAACAACGAAACATGTTTTTTCTTCAGTTCTAATAGCAGGGATCTCTGCTTTTAAAGCATCCTTTGTTGCCACAAATTTTCTTTGATGGCAAAGTCCATGCAAGAGTCCAACACAAGGGTAGGCAAGAGGTGTTTAGTGACCATGTATCTGTTAAAGTTTAGCTGTTGCAGGTCCTCAGGAACTGCAGTGTCATGTGCAGCCCTCTGCTTGTAGAGTAGTCGTGTTTTGGGAGCTGAGGGTGGCAGCCTGGCAGTGTCCTGTTCTGCTTCCAGCTGTGTGAGTTGAAACTCTTGATTATGTTCCCTTTTGATGCAGCATCCAATGGGCGGTTTGTTAAGAATTTGGCAAAGCTGCTTTTTTCTAGTACATTGCAGCTCTCTCTGATTATTTCTCTGAGCCCCTCTTTATGGTAAGAAGGAAACACATCTCAACCTTCCCTTTTTTTGGCATCCTTTTGAAAGCAATTAACAGCTACTATGCTATTTCCTGTTAATCATAATACAAAGACTGAAAAAAAAACCTGCAGTAAACACCCCTCAATATATGTTATATATATTGAGGTTTGTGATTCATTTCAGTTTTAACGATGACATTTTGTGCTCTGCAACAGAGGGAAGTCTCGTAAGACTGGGGAGGATCATTTGAAGTGCTTAAGTAGGTAGTTTCTTCCTTGGTTCTGGCTGTATTATGTGAGGTATTGTTGTTAAAAGGATTTTTGCTTGTATCCTTTCCCTCCCTCCCCAAACAGAGCATTTCACTGGTGATTTTTGCCAAGAGCAGGTTTTTTTCAGTGTCCAGGGTCAGCCAGCGATTTCAGTCCTGGGCTGTGGGGGTGAGGGAGGTGGTGCTGGCCCTGTGTAGCTGGCTGGAAATCTTGGGTGTATTCCTAAATTGGTTTTTTATTGCTACTTTTTATAGATCTTAGAAGATTATAACTACATCTCTCAAGAGACTGCATCATAGCAAATACTACAAATTAAGATTAGATATTAAGAAGAAATTCTTTATTTTAGGGTTGGTGGGACCCTGGCACTGGTTGCCCACGGAGGCTGTGGCTGCCCCATCTCTGCAAGTGTTCAAGGCCAGGTTGGATGAGGCTAGAAGCAACCTGGTGTATTGGAAGGTGACCCTGCCATGGCAGGACGTGGGACAAGGGTTTTTTTTAAAGGTCCCTCCAGCCCAAACCATTCCATGATTCTCTGAAACTTACCTTTTGAAAATTGTCCATTATTCTGTCTCAGCAAAACATAATTGTTTGCATTAAAATCAGTGTGTTCTGGCCTTGTTTGCGAACCACTTTTGTGTCACTCCTGCCAGGCTGGACGAACGCTGCACAACTATGGAGAATGAACCCAACACAACGACATGTTCTGCATCCACAACAACCGTCACCACCACCTCCACTTCCCGCACGCCGCTGCCTCAGATCTCCGTCTACAGCGGCTCTGACAGACATGCTGTCCAGGTACTGGGCTCTGGGGTCTTCCTCTCTGTCCTGTACAGAGCTTTAAATACAGGCACTGTGCAGTACTTTACACAGGATTAACTTTTTGTTCTTAATTGCTGTTGTCTTTCTCAATAGCTGACTTGCTGGTTTTCAGGAGATGTTTACCGGAGGGTATCATACCACTTTAAGGGTAGTTCAGGGTAGGCTTGTCTCCCAGATAAGGGAGGGGGAAATGCTATTATAGAAAGTTTGGTTTGTTCACCATTTGCTGAGGGTGTGAATTATTAACATAAACCTTTGCAAAATACAGCTGTTTGTTTGACCAACGTTGACTACAGGGGTCCAAGGTATTTGTGTGGGTGTAAGTGCTGTGTGGGATCCAGCCGCCTCTTGCTGTTCTTGAAATTAGGCTTCCTTGGACTCTGTACAGTCCATTCTGTTGTGTTTGATAATTGGGTTTCTCACACACTATTCTGATGTCTCAAAAAGCAGAACATGATGTAGGATGTGTTGACAAGCAGCTGAGAGGCTGGGATGATGTGTTGGGAATGATGCTGTATTGTCAGGCTGTCCTTGAGAATGTGAATATATTGATGTTGACAATACCCTGTGACTTGGTCAAGAACAGTGAGGGAGCAAGTTCAGCATTACATAACTGGTGTGAAAAAAAAAAATTACTTCATTTTATTTCCTTTTAAGGGTAAACTTCAACATCATGTCAGCATGGTGTGTGCTTTGTAATTGTAATTAATTACCTACTGATTCATCACAGGTTATTCAGCAGGCCTTGCATCGTCCTCCTAGCTCAGCTGCTCAGTACCTCCAGCAGATGTATGCAGCCCAACAGCAGCATCTAATGCTGCAGACTGCTGCTCTGCAGCAGCAGCACTTAAGCAGTACCCAATTTCAGAGTCTGGCAACTGTTCCACAGGTGAGAGTGAAGACTGCTGAAAAAGAACCTTGTATTGTCTAGAGCAGGGCTACAGTCGTTGTCAAACGTAATAACAGCTTAAGTGCCTGAGCTTAATGCCTCATGATAATTCACTGTTATATTTTAATGACATTGTTATTTTAAATTGTATCATACTCCAAACTGTTTGGAGGATTTTGTCCAGTGGTATAGATGCTCCAGTAGGCAACCATTCCATGCTTTATTGCATACATTATAATGCATCATGTAAATCATCAAGCAGTTAAGAAATAAATATTGAAAATAGACTACTTCAATCTTCATCTCATGATTTTCTCTAAAAGTTGATGGGGGAAGCAATGAGTAGCATTGTGTCTTAGTGAAATAAAAAAGAATGAACATCTGGCATCTTAGTGTTTTGCCTCACATCTGGCTGCATTATAAGTAATGGCAAAATTAAATTTTAACCCTGAGTGTGAAAATGTAGGAGGTAAATGACATTTCATATCTGAAACACAGCTTTTAACATCACTGATCACTGGAGGAGACCCATTTTGAATTCAAGCAGTGGCAAGATTTCCTTTGACCTCAGCTGGCCTTGGACTGAGAATATGATCTTGCAGAGAGAGGTGGTTGTTAATGGTTTTACACAGGGAAATGCTAAATGGAGTTAGAGACCTCAGGGATAAGGCTGTTCTCAGAACTGGACTGACTCATGTTTGCTCCTGGCTTTTTCTTCTATACCTTTTTCATTAGATCGTGGTAATACATTGATTTGTCTTTTTTGGTGTGATGGATTTCTATGTGCATATACAGTTACTGAGACAGAGCAAAGAAAATCAGGTTGGGAAAGGCTGAGAAGTTTTGGTTCTGTTCATACAGAAACCTGAATTACTGTCCCTGTTATTCATCTGAAGGGCTGGAATAGCATCCACTGGTAGACACTTGATGTGCATACAGAAGTTACCATTCCAGAATATGAGGCTGTTCTCTACAGCATTTATAAAGTTTGTTTTATTTTTAGAATATTCTCATCACAAGACAATTATGATGTGAGTTTTAATAATGGCCATTTTTAATGATATGGCATTTTAAGTTCTGAGCGCCGTAGGTAGTGAGGTGATCACTTAGCTCCATCATTAACAGCTTGGCAGACTTTACCTCTGATTGTTTTTCTTCAAGTCTTCATCTGGAAGAATTATATGTCTGAAATTTGGTAGGACTTCAAGGAATTTAGCACCTTGCAGGTAGCATCCCATAGTGCAGAGTGTACTTCGCTGAAAACTATTTCCACCAAGTAATGCACTCTTATTGTTAATGCAGAGAAAAGGTAAAGGTAGAGAGGGCTGTTTCTGATGGTTTATGCAATAAAATGAACATCGCTTAAGCGCTTTCTGATTTCACTATTTGACACATATTCTTGCTATTTAGGCAAGCCTGTCAGGTGGGAGGCAATGTACTTCCCCCACTGGGAGTGTCACTCAGCAGTCAAGCATGTCGCAGACCTCGGTACGTAACTGCACCAAGCCCTCCCTCCATTCCCAACCCTGCTTGGTTCTTATATGGCTCCAGGGAAAAACAGAAAATATATTAGCATTTCAGCTTGTATTGTTAAAATTAGTACTACAGGCACAGTGAACAGAAGTATGATGACTCTGTAGTCAGTGTCGGGTGCTGTGTGTGACTGTTGCTGGCCACTGTTGGCTTCCCCAGTCCCAGACCCCTCGTGCTGCTCTGAGGGGCAGCTGCTCGCTCCACAAGCACTGGTGGCTGTTCAGACTCCTGTAGAAATCACTCCCTGATCTCTCATCTCTTACATGATTTCGTATTGGATTTTCTACATTAGTTTCTTTATTCAGGGCACTGCTGTAGGCGAAAATCGTAACTGTGTATCAGGGATTAAATAACACTAAAGAATCCAAGTCAATGCTCCCATGTATTTATGAAACTGTTTAAATATTTATAGCATTCATTCTTTTATTGATTATCATCTTTTATCATGCATCTTTTTTGCAGTTTAACTTCCCATATTCTAGGCATGTGCTCAGGTTTCAGTTGTGAGTGGCTGTGTCTTCAGTTCATGCTATATTTATTTAAGTGCCATTGTCAGACATGCAGTTTCTTCTGTACAGTTTCACAGTTGTCTGAAGTAGGATTTGTTAGTCCTACAGACATCCTGCTTATTAATCACACCCTCAAGCTTTTCATGACTCCAGTGCATAGCTTCAGTGATTTAACTGTGTATTTTTTTTAAGCTCTCATAGCTTGGCTTGGCTTACAGTTGTTAGAAGTAAAACCATTCATTCATTAAATTTAGGAGGGAAAGTCTATTAAGATGTCTGATGTTAAACTAACAAAATAATTGGGCTGGGGTTTTTCAAGGAAATCTTTTAAGTAAGTGATGAAGTAGAGCTGGGCACTTAACTCTGTTAGACTGGTTAGAAAATAAAAGAAAAAAGATAAAGCAAAAACAGCACCTTTTTTTAAGAAGGTGCTAAAAAGTGACTCTTGAGGAGCATTTAATATGAAATTGGAGAAGGTTTTAGTCTTTAGTCATTTTTCAGTGTGCATATGCGAAATGAGGATTGAAAGTCCATACGTGGTGGCACAAAGAAGTGTCCCGATGGAGTTGCATAATAGAAGATACCACTCCAGGCAGTTAATATAAACATTTAAAGATCTTAAAGTTAAGGTGTTTTTCTTAAAATATGGAAAGCTCATTCTACATATTCAGTAAATGTGTATTTCTATGAGGCGTATTTTTCAGACTTCTTATCATTGTTTATACTTGTAACTGCTTATTATTATTTACTGCTAAGTGGTTGCTTGCAGTTCAAGAATAAAAATGTACAATCTTGCCAGAATCCAATTTTATGACGATTGGCTCAATATATTTTTGGTATCTTTACAGTTCAGAGAGTCCAACTGCCCCTGCCATTTTTGTCAAAGGCTTTCTGGCTTTAGACCCTAGGGTGATGGGATTTCCATGACAGAAGCAATATTTTTGTTTCCTTAGATTAACCTCTCCACCTCTCCTACACCTGCACAGATAATAAGCCGTTCTCAGACCTCCAACACCACCAGCAGCAGCATCACCCAACAGACGATGTTGCTGGGCAGCACCTCTCCCACCCTGAGTGCAAGCCAGGCTCAAATGTATCTACGAGCTCAGATGGTAAGTTTTGGCTGCAGTCCTTACAAAGGTTGGCTTTGGTCTGCTCCTATTGGAAGATCTAAAATCTCTTCCTTAAATATTATAGATACTGGGCTGTTCTCGTCTTTTTTTCACTAATTTGTAGCATTGAAGAGAAAGTTCTCTTAAGTGCTTGTATGAAAGATCATAGATGTGTTTATTTATCTCAAAGATTTTACTCAATATGCAGAACAAATATTATATTTAGTTTACATTATTCTCTTTTAGTTTTTTTTACTTAAATTACCATGATAGATAGTTCTTTAAATAAATTAATCTAAAAAAAAAAGTAAATCTTAGAACAGTACATCAGTATGTGTATGTTTTGTATCTCTTTAAGATACTGCATTTCTTTCACAGATTTAAAAAATTTAGGTCTGTTACCATGTACTTTTTTCTTGCTTAACAGCTTATTTTTACTCCTGCGACCACTGTGGCTGCTGTCCAGTCTGACATTCCTGTTGTCTCTTCATCCTCCTCATCTTCCTCTCAGTCTGCAGCTACTCAGGTGAGCTTGTGGAAACTTACAAAAGGACTGTCCAGTCGAGTGGGACAAAACTGAAAAGTAAGGAAAGGTTGTGCTTATGTTTTTTTAGCTTTACTTGCACCCTGGACCAGAGAGCAGATGAGCTGCTGGGGTGGCTCTGCCAAACTCCAGCTGAGTCACCATACCTGTGAAGGTGTGCTGGAGGTAGATTTGTCCTCACTGGGCCAGGATGGCAGTAAATGCCTCCTGCATGCCAGTGAGGAAACAAGTACAGTTGTCTTGGGTTTGAATGTGCCCTGTGGTGACACAGAGCAGTGGGAAGTGGAATGTAAACTAGCTGTTCATTACACAGGTGCTAACTTTTGAGTGAGGAAGGGATTATGTAATCAAAATAGGGAATGGTGATAATAATTAATCTTCTTTTTCATGTAAAAGATGATGTAAATTAGTGCTTCAAGGGTAGGCATTATCCTTGAATATGAAATTTTAGCTCAGCACGTAGGATTGGAGATCTGGGATCGTTATGTACAGAATCTGGGTGTGATATAATAGACTTCAGGGAAAATGATCCCTGACTGATTTACATTTCAGAAAACAAACCTTTTGTTTCATGTGACATTGGAAGTGTCGTGGTGAGAAGGGAGGTTAATATTGGTGTAGAAGCAAAGGTCTTAGTTTTGTTAACACACAGATAGCAGAGGAGACTCTGGTCCCACTGACCACCCAGGGCTCTGGTTTATGTTGGTGTCCGGAAGCTCACTCACTACACTTCTGCAGTGTCTGTGTAAAAATAAAATTGCCTTTGCTTAAGATGCCTTGTGTCACTTACTTTGAAGGCACAATAAAAGAGAAGAGTGAAAGTTTTAATTCAAATTAATTAATAATTTCCATTTCTTTTAAAAATCCAGTAAGGAAAAGAAAAGCCTTCTGTATTTATCGCTGAAGTAATAAAGATCCCTATCCTTCTGTAAATTTTATGGCTTTAAAGATACTTTGATATGCAGATTTTTAGCTTCTTGTGACCATGTGGGATGAGAAGCATTACAAAATGTGATTTTTTTTTTTGCTGTTCTTACTGATATTTGTCATAGATATTTATAGAGTTGGAGTTTTTTCATGTTTTGCTCATTTCCCAGGTTCAGAACTTGACGTTGCGCAGTCAGAAGCTGGGTGTGTTGTCAAGTTCACAGAATGGCCCACCAAAGAGCAGCAGTCAAACTCAGTCCCTCTGCCCCAGTAAACCTGTGAGCAGTTCCAAGGGCAGCCAGCCAGATCCCTCAGAAAGCAATAGGAAAGGCGAGAGCCCAGCTCCGGAGTGTCGGAGTACGCCGGTCACACGGACATCCAGCATACACCACTTAATAACACCAGGTGGGATGAAAACAGAGCTATAGGGAAGTTATTTTAATTCAAACTAATTTGTATATCACAGTTCTGTCAAGAGTTCTCTGGCCATGTTATTATAGATATTCCACATGAACAGAGTTCAAATTTTATTTGTAAATTCACTTATTTGTTGGTGTTGGATGTTGCACAGGATTTTGATTAAGCAGAGGCAAGAGTTTTCTGGAATCACAGTACAAGCACAGTATAGCAACTGCAATACCCTGTTGAGTCACAGCACAAACATGATTCTCATTCCTGGTCTCTCTCTGTATGTTCCTTGTCAGGACATGCCATCCCATCTCTGGGCAGCAAAATGTGGGCTGGAACTACCTCAAGCCTCTTGCTCCCATCAAAATCCATTTTGTTGGTGGTTTGTGGTTGTTTTTTTTTTTCCTGTGTTGTCTGTGTCATGAGAATGTTCTTATATCAAGTACTTTTATAAACCCATAGGTTACAATGCTCAGAATGTCAGTATTTTGTGTTGAGATGAATCAAAATAACCTGCAGTTGGTTAGAGTGGCACTTATACTGCATGCAGGATATTTGCATCTTAGCTTTCTTATTTTGAAAAAGTGACGGTAGTCTAGACAATTGGTCTGAATTCTGTAGAATGTAGCTTGGCTTAATCACAGCTTTTAGAGTAAGAGTGGGGCTTGGAGGCAGACATTTTGGAGGTGTTGAGCCCTAATGCTCTCAGAACTCACATTGGTAAGAAAAAAAATCCATCCTTAGTAGCAGAACAAATCAAAAAACCTACGCAAATGAGTTATTTCTCGAGTGGACAAGACAAAGCAAGAAGAGGTTTGCATGTGGAGGACAAAATGTGTGTGTGCTATAAGAAATGACTGGTGAGTCACTGGTTCACTTAAAGGTGATGTGATTTCTCTGGAAGCTGCACTATTTTTAGATTTGTACCTCTCAGTTGCTGTGTTCAAGTTCAGGCAAGTGCTTTCAATGGTTTAAATTTATACTGAGCTCTTGGAGTTTTATTTAGTATCTTAACATAGTATTATCTAAACTTTGACTTGGCACTTACCGGCAAGTCCTGTTGATTGTGATGTACTTATCATTTCTATTCCAGTCTGTTTCAAAGCAAAGGTTAAATCCATTTAAAATTGCGTGAAATTCTTAGATAAGATCAGCAATAATCTTAGACATAGCACCAAAAAGATGAGTTTAGATACTTCTTTATAGAAAGTACGTACAGGTAAAAAGCATGGCCATATTCCTTTATTCATTGCTGCATTTTGCTTTGGAAATTGATATACTCCCCTAATAAATTGTTCCTGTGTTCTATATGCTCTCAAAGAAGATATTTCTAAACAGATATCCGAAGTGTTTAGAAAACTGTGCTGATCTTTAAAGTGTGAATTTTTGAAGTATTTTGTAATATTTTCAGAACTTGAAGAAATAAATAATAATTGTCCCTTTTTTTCTCTTTCCTCACAGCTTCGTATTCTCCATTGCAACCTCATTCTCTTGTAAAACATCAGCAGATCCCACTTCATTCGCCACCTCCAAAGATTTCCCATCATCAGCTGATCCTGCAGCAGCAGCAGCAAGTCCAGCCGATTGCCCTTCAGACTCCTCCGGGCCAGGAGCCGCCTCCATCCCAGCATTGTCTGCCCCTCCCCAGCCACGCGCTGCCTCCGGCTCCCAGCAGCGTCCAGTCCCACTGCTCCCCTATCCACATCCATCCTCCGCCTCTCACGCTCTCTCCTACCCCATCCCAGTCAGCTCAGCAGTCAGTGGTGGTATCCCCTCCGCCGTCCCACTCCCCGAGTCAGTCACCCACCATAATTATTCACCCTCAAGCCCTTATCCAGTCCCAGGCCAACTCCCTGGTGCCGGCAGCGCTGCAGCCCGAGCCGGCCGCTCCCCAGGCGGCCGCCGCCAACCCCGTGCGGCCATCGCAGCCGCTCAGCCTCCCGCCGCACCTGCCGCTCCCGCCCTCACCCGCCGTGCACATCGGGGCCGTGGAGCCGCCCGGCTTGGTTTCCCCGGGCCAGCAGCTCGTGTCCTCCACGCCACACCAGCAGTATCCAGCCCTGCAATCCGCTCCCATCCCTCTGGCAGCTCCGCCTCAGCTCTCGGCATCCTCAACCCAGATTCAACCGCTGCCCTTGCAGTCTGTACAGTCTTTACAAGTGCAGCCTGAAATTCTGTCCCAGGGCCAGGTTTTGGTTCAAAACACTTTGGTTTCTGAGGAAGAACTTCCTGCTGCAGAAGCTTTGGTCCAGCTGCCATTTCAAACTCTTCCTCCGCCACAGACTGTCGCAGTAAACCTGCAAGTGCAGCCTTCGGTTCCGATCGAAACTCCAGTGGTGAGTGGTAACATTGCATCCTTTATTCTTTCCCTGGTCTTCTCCAGAGCTGTGAGTCTGGCCCGTTGACTTCAAAGGGACCTAAATCAGGTGCTAGGCAGACGACAAGAAACCTATTGATGACAGAAATGAGTTTTAAGAAAACAATAGACATTTTTCTTCTGTTTCATGTTTTGGTTTGAGGTTTTTTTGTTGGCTTTTTGTAATGGATCGTCGGTCAAGAATATCAACCAGGAATCGTGAAAGTGCGAATTTAAGATCTAAAATCTTGTTTCTTAATGAAATTACAATGCATTTGAAGTTAAAAAATGTAAGTAAATATATGGCAATGCTTACATAAAGAATTTGGTAAATGCGTCACATGGACTGTAAGCTCTTACCTCAATACAAATATATTTTGATTAGGAGAATCATCTATACTCGGTGAAAGGTACATATCAGGTTATTAAGATGATAGGTTTCTGGATAATTACTTTTGTACTAAAATTAAAAATATCCTCTTCATAAAAGAATAGGGGAATTTTGGTGCTGTACCCATCACCGCCATTTAATTTGGTTCAGTATTTGTCTCAGATGTCTGCAGTTTGTAATTGAAGGTTTTGACTTCAATCACTGGATTAAAATCCTGTACAGAAAAATAAAATGGTATGCAAATAATGCTGACATTTAAGATGGCGTTGCTGGGCTTTAGTGGTAAAATGCTAATGAGATGAAGTTGAACAAAAGAATCAGCAGCTCTTGTAGGCTTTTTTGAGGCTATCAACAGGTTAAGGAAGGAGGTGTGCTGTTCATTTTTAATTGATTTTAAGAGGGTAATAATGTCAGCGCTGATATTTCATGAGAAAATTGGGCAAAAGAGTAGAAGTCAGGTTTGCTTTTGACAGGGTGGTGTTTTACATTTTAA
The DNA here is from genome assembly GCA_013398015.1 of Oreocharis arfaki. NCBI lineage: Eukaryota > Metazoa > Chordata > Aves > Passeriformes > Paramythiidae > Oreocharis > Oreocharis arfaki. Next base: position 103,538 of record VZRR01007610.1, read on the forward strand.
TCAGCTAAACTGACTGTCAGGAATTTATGTAAATTTATTTCAATGCTTTTGAGGAAAAGACCTTAAAATCTCTTGTAACCACTAATGCTTGATAGTCTTGGTGTACTCTTCTGAAATACTCAGTTTCATTACACTGCTCTATAAGATAGAACAATTTGCAGACTTGTCATTTAACTTGCATTTTGCAGATGTGTTTAAATAACATCAAATGTATGTGTAAATAAAAATACAGTAAACTATACACAGAAGATATTGAAAAAGTCAAGTTCTCTAATTTGTTTGGTTGGAGAACTGTGCTTCTTTATATATTGCTGTTTGTAACAAAATACTTTAATTTTACTCTTATGGATATTGTGATGTCCTCAGAGTTCATTGTTTGGTATGCAGTTTGGAAACTAGTATTTTATTAAAAGATTAACATATTTTAACTGGTAATTTATTTTTAAAACTGTATTTATGCAACTCTTTTAAGGTATTAAGATAGAATGGAAATCTCTCTAAAGCAATAGTTTGTTGGATGCAGATTTACCAAGTGGAGAATGTGTGTGAAGAGGAGATGCCCGAGGACTCAGATTGTGTCCACATGGCAAGAACGCCTACACCCCCCACCTTGTCTCCACCAGCCATAACCTTGGGCAATGGAGAGGCTCTTAATTCAGAAGATCCTTTGTCAGGTGAGGACAAATGCCAAACTAAGGTAGCTTTTGGCTTTGTGATTTGTGTAAGTAATTAATGGCCAACTGTGCTTGTAGTTAGTAGATACTGAGTGAAGGAGAATGTTTTCATGAAGAGGATATGTTTGTGGAATAGTCTGCCAAGATAAACCATCTTGTTTTAAAAGTGAAATCTATAAAGCCTAGGGAAGAGCCTGTGTTCGGGGCTGATGGATGCAGACATGGGTTGTGGGGATTTATTACCTCTTACTTCCAGAATTCTGAGCCCATGGTTGGACATAGGTGATAAAACATAACGTGCTTTGTTATTTTTTGCAGAACACGGAGGACTGCCTTCAGTGACATCATCAGTCAGTGCCTCAGTAATTAAATCTCCATCTGATCCTTCACATGCCTCTATTCCACCACCACCTCTTTTGCTTCCAGCAGCAACGACGAGGAGCAACAGCACATCCATGCCCAATAGCATTCCCAGCCTAGAAAACAAACCTCCACAAGCTATTGTTAAACCCCAGATCCTGACCCATGTCATTGAAGGCTTTGTGATTCAGGAGGGGTTGGAGCCGTTCCCTGTAAGTCTAAAAGCTGCTAGGAATTTTTTACTGCTAATCCTTGAAATAAACTCTTTGTAAGAATGATGTTATTTGTGGCTAGTAGGTATTTAGATCTTGAATTATGTTTTAGATGTTGGTTTTGGTCTTTTCTCCACTGATTGGTGACTTGAATAGTAGGCTATATCTGGAGATAACTACAGTGAGTGGTTTTAGGCTTCTGTTTGGAATAACTTTTTTACATTTGTCTGTCTCCTAGATCCATCCATTTAAGTGATACTTTTATTTAAACCTCAGAGCTGAGTCTGTGTTAAAATTCTAAAATGCTACAATTTGTTGTTTCAAGCACTGTCAAGCTCGTAACTGGGCTAGGTGTAATTAGTGCTGTGTCTGGTAAGAATTACTGTTGAAAATTTTAAATCACAAACTGACAATTTAAAACCTGTCTTACTAATTTAATGTGTATCTCATTTTCCCATTCCTTCGTTTCTGTAGATATAATGTGTTTCTTGCTTTGTTAAATATAACTGCAACTCTGCAGAGCAGGAGTGAGTCTTAATTTGTTTGAGAAATGAGCTTTGGTATGATATAATTGCGATTCACTGGTATGGAGTAGGAGCTGATCATCCTCTCAGTTACAACTGTTAAATCACAAATACTGGTTTTAATTATTCACTGTTGTGAATAATGTTAATTACTTCCTGTTGCTTTGCTTTTATTGCAATAGGTCAGTCGTTCATCTTTGTTGGTGGAACAGCCTGCAGAGAAGAGATTGCTGGTGGAGGGTCAGATCATGAGTGTGGTGTGTGTTGAATCAGACTTGCAGAACACGAAACACGCAGACAACTCATCAGACACAGAGATAGAGGATATGATTGCAGAAGGTTTGTAGTTTTTGTTTAAATGCCCATTTTTCCCCTCCAGTTCTGTGTGCTGTGAAATGGGAATCAAGCTGTGGCCTGGCCCAGAAAAACCAGGTTATTCTGTGAACACATGTTTTTGTATAAATTCATCTTAGATTTAAAAGTTCATAATTTTTTAGCCACCTCTGGGTTTTCTTTCCCACAGCTTGTGTCCTTATTGCACCAGAGCTGGTTTTGGTGATCTGTTTAAATTTGTCTTAATGCAACTCTTTCTTTCGTTCTCTTGAAATAGTTCTATTCCCTCTCCCATATCAAAACACTTTGCAGCAGTTATTTTGTCCCTAATTTGTTTCACTAGATGTTAATTCAATTTTCCTTTCAATATTAACACTGTGCTGTGTCTCAGATTTCAGACAGCTTGTCTGTTTTGTGGAATTATTCAAACATTCATGGTTTTGGTTTTAGTTATTGTTCCTGACAGCTGCTGTTAGGTTTATGTACAAAATTTGTGACTAGTTATTAAATGTGCTAGTAGGAAGTATCAAACTGATTAAGTTCATTGAATAACTTTATTTAAGGTTCATTAAGGTTCAGTTTGCTCAAGATCTTTTCTAGACAGAATAAAATCTGTTACTTGCTTAGCTTTGCATGATTGTCTTTTAATCAAGGTATTTAATTGAATGTGTTAAATATTTGAAGATCTTTTGCCTGTTTGAGGTGAGAGATGTGAACATAATTTTGTGTCATTGAAATTGATTTCTTTATTCCTCATTACTTTATTTAGAGGGACTAGATGAAATTGAAAATGATCTTCTGAAGTGTGAATTTTGTGGAAAAATGGGATATCCCAATAAGTTTCTGCGGTCAAAAAGATTCTGCTCCACATCCTGTGCCAAAAGGTAACTCTCTGTAGTTATTGTTTATCATTATCTGGTTAGTGGATTAACCTCTCCTGGTTAAGAGAGTAAGAATTCACAGTCAACATCTGAATGCAAAGTCTTCCATTTTAACAGCTGGAAAATTGATGTTTAATACCATAAGTTTTAGAAATGGGGAATAGTTCTCTATAGGTTTCTAGTCACCACTTAGCTCTTTTTTGGCATCAGTGTCTGGACATGACCTTTCTCTTATGTCTGCTACATTCCCATTTGAATAGTGGGAATATATGTTTTTGATTTGGTACTTCTTGAGACACCACAAGCAAAATTATCTTAAAGGGATTTAGCCCTTTAATCTTAACATGGGATTTTTGCCTCTATCCTCCTTTGATTGGGTATCAGCTAGGTAGAGAAAATGGAACCAGAAAATACAATGTGATTTTAGATTTTCAGTGGACGTTTCAGAGCAGAACTGTACTGTGCCATAAAATGCGAAGGTATTTCTGTCACAGATGATGTTTAAGAATGGGAAGGACAGGCATCTTCCTGGGGTAGTTTGGATGTACTTGATCCCACATTGAGATGAAGGTTTTGAGTAAATGGCCTTTGAGACACCGTACTCTTGTATTTCTGTGACAGCTGTTGTTGTAATTAAGCAGCATTTCTACAACACTGTGATTTTATGGTTACTTGGTTGAATTCAGTCCAAAAAACGACTAGTGCATTATTGAATATATCTTACTTCTTTAGGCACAGCCTTAGTTGCACTAAGAAATTTGGGCTGTTTCCATCAGACAAGACCAGTCGTTGGAATCGGAAGTCAGATAGCCAAAGTCTTGGGCGACGCGGGCGTCGGCCGAGCGGCCCTGAGGGGGCGTCACGAGATCATTTTCTTAGACAGGTCTGTGGAATATTTGCTTAAAACTATGGCATTGCTTTGGGAATTGCAAATAAAGCCTAATACTGTAGTGTATTTGTACTGCGTTTTCCAGCTTCCAATTACTTATCCATCTGCAGAAGAAGATCTGGCTCCTCATGAAGATGCTGTTCCGACGGCCATGACCACACGCCTGCGGAGGCAGAGTGAGAGGGAGAGAGAGCGGGAGCTTCGGGAGCTGAGGATGCGGAAAATGCCCGAGAGCATCGACCTGTTACCAGTGGTGCAAACTGACCCTTCAGTATGGACTGTCGATGAAGTTTGGGCCTTTATACATTCTCTGCCTGGTATGGAATGGGCAATAACTTGTTCTGTTGGTGTTAACAATGGAGTTCCTTGCTTTATAGCAGCATTGTGATGAGGAGGTGGTGTGGTAACAGCAGCAGTGTTAGCTGGTGATAGAGACTGGAATGTGATTTGTTTCCTCTTGCTTGTTCCTTCAGCACAAATCCCATGTTGATAGAACTAGTCCCACTTCTGCTGTTGCATCCCAGCTGATGGAGACTAGAGCTGTTCCTTCCTTCAGTCTGACTTCTCTCCAGAGGTCAGTAGAGAGATCAGACACACTTCCTTCCTGTTACACTGCTTTCTTCTCTTCCCTCCTCACTTGTTCCTTCTTCTCTTCCCTCCTCCCTTGCTGCTTATTCAGTAGAAAAAGCAAGAGCAGTGTTACTTCCCTTGATACAACTGAAAAGTTTGTCACTTTTCCATAAACGTTAGGGACATCTGTTTTCATTTACAGCTTCCTGCACAGTCTGTAGCTGAAATGGACTTGTGTCCTTGTTAGGCTTTTCCTCAGTTCCTCTGGAGCCTTTTGGAGAAGTCGGTGTCCAGGACACTTTCACTGTTAGCTGCTTCTTCTGGAGGAAGAGACAGAACAGCTCAAGCTGAGCAGAACTGTTCTCTCTTCTCTCTTCAGTTGCAAGATAAATTACCTTTCACCCACTCCCCACCCTTTTTTTTTTTGGCCAAGTTATTGCACAGCAAGCAATTGCAAAAGTGCTTAAGAATATACCCAGATGTGCTTGGATGAGGGAACTGCAATACCTTCAACTTCCATCCTCTGCTTTTCCAAAAATTACTTTGATAAAAAGTATTTTAGGAAGTTGCATGGCAATTCTTCGTGTCCTGCTTAAAAGAAAAAGCTGGCAACAACAAACATCCAGTTTCCTATTTCAATAGGACCAGTTTTGTTCCTAAATGTAAGAACTTCTCTTGATCTCTCAGATTCTTTGTATAGAGTGTGGTCTGACAATCACAACGTTCAGGTCTCAAATCAGACATGCCATGATACCTTTCCCAGAAATATTCAATACTTGACTTACAGATGTTTTATCTGTTGTCAGCACTTCAGTAAGAAAACCTTTATGATAATGTCAAAGCTAATTGTTGCATGAGGTCTGTCTAACAGATCATTAAGAAAAAAATAGTGCTTTATTCTTTGTGAAAAGCTAACTTTTTCCAACCTTGAGTGTTACAACCTTCACACGGTAATAATCCAGATGGTTTTGGATTTGGATGTTGATACTTCCTTCCATGTTTGTTTTCCATTTACCTTGTACACATCTGTAAATCCATCAGGAAATTGGACTATCTGTTCTTTATGGGATTTAAATCTGAACACACATGAGAATATGAAATTACTTGATGTCATCTAGGTAGAAAAGTTCTTCACAGTAATTTCGTATCTCTGTAATAGTGTACTTTTAAAAAGGGAAAATGTAAAAATGCCAAAAAAAAGCTTGCTTGAGGAATAATTAAAATCAGGAATGGAAGGTGAAGCACAAATTCAAATGTGTCTGAAAGGCTCTGAGATAGATGGAGAGACTGCTGGATTGAGAACATAAATGTATTAAAAAACCCCATTAAAAACTTGGCTGGGGGAAAGAAGCTTCAAATAAACAACTGACAATGAGTGCTCTCATGGACGTTGTTAGAAGACATTTATCCATCTAACAGAGCTGCCGTAGAGCCAGGCATAACTGGATGATTCTGCTCAACACATGTCCAGAACATCTTTGGGGAAAGCTTTATTTCCACAGTGTTCTTCAGTGGAAAGGGTCCCTCAGTTACCTGGGACAGTCCAACCCATGTAGTCTTTTTTTATGTTGTAAGCTTCAGTAACCTGGGACCGGTGTTTCATGTTGAGAAAAGGAGTTTAACATGGAAAAAAAAAATCCAACCAGTTTAAAGTTGCACTTGTGAAGTGAGTTACTGCTGTGTGTAGAATATTCATTCTGATAACTAACAGTAAATATCTTCATGAGATGGTTGTGCCAAAGCCCGTACATCAAAACTTCATTTCCTTAACCCAGTGGTGTAACATACAGATGGAATTTACTCCTTTTGGAAATTGTAGCTGTGTGGATGTTCTCATTGAGTTGCACATAGAAGTATGATACAGTTATCTTTTATAGAATTAGATAATAGCATCATTTTAGTGCTGGAAAGAACCCACTTGAATTATGTTCCTGATTGCTATTTCAGTGCTGTTTTCCGAGTCTCTTCCAATGATAAGAGGTTGTTCCTCTTAATGAAATGAAAATTCTATCTTTGCTGGGACTTGAAATTCCCAATGAGTAGTTCTCCAATAAATACAGTGCAATTAGAGGCTGTAGTAAAAATTACTTTCAGATTATTTCAGAATTCCCATCATAATATTGTACTCTTGCATGTAATTTAGGTTCAACAAGCTGAAGGGATGAGCACTGGAAAATGTGTAGCTGAAGAGCTCTAGTGTGGACAAAATTATTGGATCTAAGAATGGACATTTCTAAACCAGTAATCATATTTTTTATTGCCTTTAGGTTGTCAAGATATTGCGGATGAATTTAGAGCACAAGAAATTGATGGACAAGCTCTCCTCTTGTTGAAGGAGGATCACCTTATGAGTGCAATGAATATTAAGCTTGGACCTGCACTGAAAATCTGTGCACGTATCAATTCCTTGAAAGAATCCTAGGAGGTGAACATGAAGGTTTAAACAACAGTTTCTCTGTGACAGAACTGACAGTAATATGCCAACATCTTCACTGTGGCATGAGTGTTACTGTGGTGTTTTGTTAAATAGGTGGGGTTCTCCCCACATAAAGACTTCAAGATGTTCCTTTGATTATACGAGGAGTCCTCTGTAGTTTTCAACAACTGATAGGTTTATGGCAAAGCCTGAGTAATGCTTTGAGTTGAAATTTTTCATGGAAGAACATGAAGTGAAATATGCTGTGATAGGTTAAATATTCGCCAACATGTATTTCATCTTATGAGTTATGATTAACACCCCAGTCCCCACCCCAATCTAGACACCATTTAAATTGTGTTGCTGTATTCTGAAAGATTTTTCCCACATACAGCAGTGTTTGGACTGAACTAACAGAAGTGTCCACAGGCCCTGTGGAAGCACTAGTACCAGTAAAATGCTATGCATTTAGTTGTGCTCTCTGAGTTTGTTTTAGTCTTGAGCAAATTGTTTGTAAGGGGTAGGTTGGCAGTTGGTTTTCCTCATGTAGGCTTACCCTCATCTCTGCCACTATAGTATTTTCTTGAAGTCTGTAAAATACTATAAACCATGTAGATGTCTCATCAAAATCCTCATGATCAGGCTACTGACACTCCTGCCAGAGGTAACTGAAGCACATGTTACTTTACTCTTTGAATGCTGCTATGCACTAAGGGGGCATTAAGTGTTAGGTTTGTAGTTTCACATGCTGCTAGATAAGCTAGATCAGCAGTTCTCAAATGAGGGTTCAGAGTGGACCCTGAGGAGGTGTGCGAGCACTCAGGGTTCAGGCTCCCAAATGCCTGGGTGTGAGGGGCTGAAAACTGCAGCCAGGACCAGCTCATGTTGCAACAAGTTACTTTAGAGACTGGGGGTAGAGAAGGGACAGCATAGCTCAGATGTTCTTTTTCTTGATACCCCTTCCAGCATGTCCTTCCTGTCGTTCTTTCCCGTTGCCTCACTGGAAGCTTCCAAGCACCTTTTTACTTGTGCAGTGGCCAGTGTGAGCTATGCTTGCAGCACTCTGAGGAAGGAGCAGTGAGGCCCCCTCAGAGCTCGTGCAGGAGCAGCTGCTGCTGCCATGAGGGAGCCTGGAGCTGCAGGTCAGCAGGGGGAATACCAGCGCTGGCAACTCTGGGAGAAATATTCAGGGGCTCTGCTTTGTCCCTCTGGCAGGAGATTTTGTCTTGGAGGCTGCAGACCCAGGCGGTGGGATTTTAGTGTCCTTCTCCATCTTCCCTCTCTCCCACTCTGTGGAACAAATACGTTTCCCCAGTTACTGATGCTCTTGGAAGCTGCTTGGGCTCTGAGGCAGCAGCACCTTCTTGGCCTTTGCTTCCCCACCACCTGTGCACAGATCCTCATGGATGTATTTTGTACTTTTGTTCCCTCCCTTTTGCAGCTCCACTCCTGTTATGTACAGACCTGGATCCCTAAGCTCTTGTCTAGGGAAAGAAGGGTACGTGTGCTGATAGTCATTGTGTATATTTGAATTAAATATGTGTATGTGTCTGCAAATAATGTATTTTTTTGTATTTTATGCAAATTAATGCATAATATATGATTGTGTAGGGAAGTATTCAGGGGAACTGTACAGTATTCCTGAAGAGAGGAGGAACTGACCTAAAGTTTAAGAACTGCTGCCCTAGATCAAAAGGAGTCAATGCACATACACTGGCTAAAAGGCAGGTTTGTGACAGACAGATTAATATGTATATTATTTAACTGATGACCTTAAAGAGTAAATTTGGATTACAGAAAAATCTGTGCTTCATTTTCCTTTAATTATACTATTGCTTTGTTTCCACTAACAGACTTTTCTACCATTGCCTTCTGGAGATCAACATTAGAATCATTGTTCTTATTTACAACTGTTTGAGCTTGCTAATAGCAGATGTTATTAATGTTTTTATTAACCACTGAAGCTGCAAGTTAGGACAGCACATTGCAGTTACATGCTGGTATGTGGTGAGAGCCCTTATCCAAACGGCACCAAAGCTTTAGAGGATGAATTGATGCCTGGATTTATTTTGGAGGGAAGTTGCTAAGCACTTTCTAATTTGTTTTTTTTTTCTGTTTTCAGTTACTATTGTAAAATAAACTTCTTAGTTGAAGTTCCAACGTTTGCTAATGTTCATTTGAAAGACATTCAAATGATGGAGACAGTGGGTTCCCATTTGTAGCATTTCTGTAAGATACACAGTGTAGCATATCTGTAACATATGTTCTAAAGGATATGTTCTGTTTTGATGAGCTAACTGAAGACTAAAGATATCTTAGATATTTATCCTTTGGCTTTTGTCTTAAAGTTTTATTATTTTTATACAGAAATCTCACTGGCTAATTTTTAATCTGTCTTCTGATTGTACTGTTCTTAGGCTATGTAAAAAGTAGGGATACATAAATGTGGTTTGATAATGGCTTAAGGTGTACTAGAAAATGTGGACTTAGGGGTCTCATTTAGACCTGTAGTTAATCAGTGTTACATGCATGAGAATTTCATGGCTGCTTTGATTTTGCTTTATTAGACAGCTTTCAGGAGAGCTTCTCCAGCTAGTGTTTGTGTCCAGCTCAACCATAATCACTGCCAGGTGCCAGGAGCTCAGAGCAGACCCCAGTAAGGCACATCTGGTCCTGTTCTTCTGGTATGTAACATTCCCTGTGGGTTTGAGAGAGCCGCACATAATGAGTTATGCTTTAAATATTCATGAATGCAGCAACTTAGAATGTGGGCCTTATGCATATTGAAAGTTTTTTTTCTTCTTCAGTGATTTTGGCAATTAACTGGAACTTAAAAGCAGACACAGCTATACCAGCCTGTACTCAGAAGTGCGCTTGTATTGGGAGTGTTTGCCAGTGTAGCTGTGTCAATAAAATCAATTTTTTAAAAATTCACACTTGTGTGTGGAAGTAGGCTGGAAAATTCCCAAGTGCAGCTGAAGTCTGCTTGGGAAGCTCGTGAATTTGCTCAAAAAGCAATATAATACTTAGAGTAACAGTCCTCCAGAACCATTTTACATACCAGCCACTTGCTGTTCAGATAGGTGATGTTTTCCCAGGCTTATACTACCATTTCCCGTGGCTTTCCCACACATTGGGCTGTACCCTCCTGCAAGAGAAGATGTATTAAAGATTTTAATTGTATTTTAACACTTGTTCCCACTGGATGTGTCTACAAGAAATCCTTTTTATTAGCTGTACTTCCTGGGATTTTGCTTCCTGTATTCAGACTTCTGGTGTTGCAGGCTACCCCTCCCAGTAATGTTTGCAGTATTTCGGCTTCTATAGGAAGGAATGCAGGATGCCCCAGGATCTTAGCTCAGAAGGGGGATACATTCCAAGGCTTTTTCCCTTCCTTTTTCTCCATCCTACCCTTCTCCTTAATGGAAACTGCAGCATTAGCTCAGGGCAAGGCCCTTTTGCAGAGTGCTGGGCTGAAGGTGGCTGTCAAGATTTCGTCCAACAGAATAGAACTTGACACTTGTCTCAGCTTCAGGATTGGTTTGGGGTTTTAAAGAATTGCACGTGAATGATCTAAATGGGTGTGCAGCCTCCCCTGATCCATCTGGCTCGTGTCACTCAGCATCCCTGCTTTGCAGCAGGAGCAGAGCACTCCCCTGAGGAAGCTTGCCCACCTCTACTGTCTTAAATTGCCAGTTGTTTTGGATAACCAGAGAGTGTTTGAAGGTTTTTTAAACAGGCTGCATTGTAAATCCATTCTTTACCCATTAACCCATCATATTTTTTCCAGACTTTAAGTTCTTGAGGGAGGCTAAAGCCTTTGCTAGATTTTTGTCAACAAGACATTTCAAACAGAAGATTTATGTCCCACAAGCATCCATTTCCTCATTTTTCCCATGAAAGCAGGTTTTTTTACCCCCTGACATCCACTTGTGCTTTGTCCAAAAAGGAATCCAGCCTTTTGCATAGAACAGATGGAGTCCTTTGTAACTGCAGACGTGGCAGGAAGAGGAAAGGATGAGATAAAACCAAGTGTTCAGGCAGGTCTGCAATAGCTTTTGCATCATTTCTGTATCTTGAGCTGAAAGGAAATATTCAAATACAAAACCAGTGAAGTGTGGTTTGAATGGAAATTCATCATGAGACTGGGCTGAGTGTGGTGTGTCACTGCCTGCCATGGCAGCTACAACTGATGCCAGTTTCAAGTGATGTTCTCATTCTAATATCACAATATCCATGCAGAAACTTCCACCTCAATAGCTCAGCAGATTTCTTACACAGTGACAAATGTACAGCTCTGAGTGATCAAAGAATTCGGTGACAGCTGTGTTGAATCCTGGTTTTGCAAATAATTTCATTTATAACATGAGTAGTTCTGATTGTACTGAGACTGCTCATATTAGAATTCAGCATGTGTAAAAGCTTGCAGGGTTATTTTCTCACCAGTATTGTATAGAGATGTTCTGTTAGCATATACTTAGAAATATAGTTGTCATCATTAACCAGACATTTACTCATAGATTGTTCTGGGCTGCAGATAATGACTGTGCAAAACAATAAATCTAGGATAGTTTTTTAATATTCACCTAAATTAGTTTATTAGAGATGGAGAGAAGCTAACATTTTAGAGTATTTTGTTTTTATACACTGTTTCTGTTCAATGCGGAGTGGAACAGGTATGAGCAGAGCTATCAATGAATAATTTCAGTATAAAGTGTTAATTGCTCATAGTGAATTAATTTTCAAGTCACTCTTGCATAGTGAGCTGTGGTTTCAGACATGAAATAATGTGAGGAGAAAGAAATTTTAAATTCATTTAATGCTTAGTTCATTTAAGATGAGCCTAAATTAAATTAATTTTAAAAGAATTTGCCTTTAGTCATGCGAATTTATTTAGATCTGAAAGGTTCTATGTAGTTACATCCCGTGTATGGCTTTGAAAATAGTGGCATTTGAAAAAGAGATGGTGGTGATGGTCCAGACAAGTGCCAGCTGTGTGGGTTTTTCAGGAAGCTTTTTCAGGAAGCTGTCCCTGCTCTGAGCTGGTGGAGTCAGGGCCTGGGACACAGACTGAACCCCAAGGCAGTGAGCACGCATTCCCCTAATCCATGGGAATCAGCCTGCATTGGTTTTAGCATCTTCATCTCTTTGGAACTCTGACCTTTCCTTCCCCACTCAATTTCTGAGTGTGGCATTCTGCTCTCTTGGGTGTCAGCTCTGTGGGCTGGGGCATTTTGTGTCCTCTTTTAATCCCTGGGTCTCATGGTCAGCACTTCCACCTGTGCTCAAGGCCCCATCCTAAGCTGCTGTGTAGGTTTGTGTAACCTGTGCATTAAAACACACTCCTGCTCACTTGCTTGAAGGTTGCATAGTATTTTCTGATCTCTTACAGCAAAGTGGAAAAAGCAAAGTTCAAAGATGTGAATATGCTGGTAATTGCAGGTATGTAGTAAGCTCATGGTCCAGCTTTTGTAGCCATGGATTTAACTTTTCTGAAGCACAGTTCTGGGAGCCAGTGTTACGAACAGATTTCGAGTTAAAATTTTTAAACTTCCAGCATGTATTCCTGCTGAATTATCCAGATGACTCTGAACAGTAAGGAACTAGAGAAATGAGATTTAAAAAGATTTTTTCCATCTAGGTGTAATTGTAACTTGAGCCCAATTGTGCATTCATAGAATTGAGATCATAAACATTGTTTAAGTGCAATACATAATTCTGAAGGAGCATTCTAATTGTGTTTATGAGGAACCATTTTGGTACATAGGGTTGTTGACAGGCTTGTAGTGTTGTTGCTAGGTAATAATCAGGGTATCTGTGCTGATTATGGGATTAGACTTAAAGCACAAATGTCTTTGATTCATGAGGTAGATCTGCTTTGTGGGTGAAGCCTGGGCAGCCTGTGGAAGGCTTGTGTTGTCCTCTACTACCCAGCCAGGATATTTCCATCCTCTGGCAGCTTTTTGCAAATTCATTTTTGGAAAGAACAGCAAGGGATTCTGCATACCCAGCTTCCTTTCTGAGTAGTCTTTGTGTTATAGAATGAACAAGCCAGTGCTGACCAGAAAAAATGTGTGTAAAGATGAAGGGTTTTATCATTGAGTGCCAAATACTCTCTTTATGAAAACACGTAGAATATCTCATTAAAATCAGTGTTGATTTGTAAGAGTCTTTAAATGAGAAAAGTACAGAAATCTCCCATAAAAGGTTAACACTTTAGCTGTTGTTAGCATTAATATCAAATAATCCTGTAAGAATGAAGGACTGTAAGGTATTTGAATGGTGTAAGGCCATGAGTTGCTGGCACAGCACAAGAAGTGATGTACAGAGATGTAGCAGTGGTTATCTGTAGTTCTTTTATTTCAGATATTACCACCTTCCTGGCATAGCTTCTGTCCTCTTTGGCAGTGGAACTGTCACCCTGTTCTAGAGAGGGATGGTCCAGGGCTGCGTGGCTGGACCCAAGCACCAGTGTTGGCACTGTCCAGAAGCACCAGGTAAAAAAAAAAAAAAAGCAGAGAGATAAAAACATAATTGTTAGGAAGGCAGTAGGATGGAGATCACTGCACAGCTGGTATCTCCCTCCACGAATGCCAAGGATAAAATTGGGCTTGCAAAGAGAGTTACCATTCATATGTTTTAGAATAGTCACTTGGCTCAGGCACCACAGCTGGATGTTGGTGGAGACCTGCAGTGCCACTGGAGGTGGCAGCCTAAAGGTTGGTGCTCTTTGGCACTTTTCCACAAAAAGTAAGGAAGAATAAATTTGACAAGTAATACACTGATGTAACATCAATCTATTAATATTTGCTTTGGCTGCATGTTGTGAATTCCCAGTAAAAAATGTTGAAAACTTCAAGAGGCTTTAGGAGCACTGCAGCAGCTACAGGAATTCTGGCACGTTAGGGCAGACGGGGTTGTGTAAACTTTAATTAGGGCTTGGGAAGCTGAACCACACTGATAAATAAAACATGTCAGCAGCCTCACCCAACTGGTTGCAGTTCCAGTTCTGTACACGTTAGTGATTCAGAAGGGTGAGACTTACCATGCAAAACACACCTGAAATGAACTTGAAGGTAGCTTTGCCTTCATCTGGTGTTGATGAACTTTAAAAGAGGAACTTCCACCTGCCTGCCGAATCTATAGGGATTAGTTATTTCATGATTCTGAAATGCCTGGTGCATTCCTATATTTGAGGTATTTGCTGATTTTTAAATGGAATTAGGTTTTTTAAATATTTTGTCAGCCCCATTTCAGTGGGTGTCCAGTTTCTATAAAACCTGAAGAAATGCTGTGTCAAACCCCTGTGTTTAGCCATGGTTTACCCTATAGCATCTCCAGCACTAACAGCAATTACAGTTTGAGAGAGCAGGGAGTGATTGCTTGGAGTTGTTTTTCCAGGTAACATTTCATGTGCTTTCCTACTTTTAACATGGAAATAGAATTTCCTCCAACTACATTTTCCAGCATAAAAAAATGAAATAATTTGTGGTGCCAAACACTTCAAACTATGTTGCTAAGCATTGCCTCTCCTTATTGCACTAGTTTTAAAATTTGGCTTTCGATCATTTACTGTCCTTTTGATGGCCTTTCTAACAGATTTTCCCCCCAAACCATTTAGAGTTGAAAAATGCTTGTCCCCTTTTGATTACATCACAGAAACCTCAAAGAAATTTACCACAGACTGTGGGTGAAAGAAGCACTATGTGGGATGATGTGATAAATCAAAATAATCAGATTTTGATATGTTTCAGAAATCAAAGATTAATTTATGATTGAGATGTGATTGTGTATTCTTATGGAGTGAAATACTGGAATAATATTTTATAAGAAAATTTAACCCATATAGTATTAAATTCTGCAATTAAATCTATCTCTATAATCGATATATAATAATGTAAACTATTACCCAAAATTTAAATTTTGCAGTTGAAGAGCACACAATGAACTATGTAAAAGTACGATCTTTACTTTGTGAATCATTTTTTTAAGAAGCACTTTCCTATTACCAACTAGCATGTAAATGAATTTTAGATTCTCTCATTTGTTATGATCTGTAAAAGTGAAATTTCTTCAATCTGTCTGTTAATGGGTAAAATCCATCCTACAAATGCTGAAACAAAGCACCTTATACTATGCTGCTTAAACTTGCTTGTAATTGCACCTTTTGTTATCTGCAGAGTTTTCTTAATGAGTATTCTTGTGTGAAATCATTGTTCCCTGTGGGTCTGGGGGACGATTAATCAACCTACAGCATCATTTACTTAGTTTCTCTTTCAATACAACCTTGTATTGTGAGTTTAGTGCTTCAGAAATAAATGCTAATTTCATTTGTCTGCTTTGGTTGTGTATCATTTATTGCTCTTATACAAAATCAAATCAAGTCCATTATAAAACTGTAAGAATTTGAAAATTAGGAGTATTTTTGCTAGAAGCCTAATTCTTTCACTGCTGAAGTAGTCCCACTTCGTATTTAACTATTTTAAAGTAATTTTGGCTTCAAAATAAACTGTATTTTAATTTAAACGACTCTTTAACCTTGGGCATGTATTTATGTATGATGCTTGTTGCTCTAATTAGTTAATTTTTAATATGTACATATACCTTAGAGGAGCAGCAGCAAAGAAGCAATGAAACGACACCTCTCCTCTGGCTGTGGAAGTTGCTCATCTTGCACTGGTTTTGCACTGGTTTTGTCCTATGTAAACGAAGTTTCTATATCTGTAGGAGCTGTAACTTTAACTGAAACCAATTATTTCTGGTTAAACAGACAGCAACCCTTACTTTCCATCAAGCTGACAAAAATCCACGTTTTAACAACAAAATACACTTCGAAAAGTCATTTGAACCTTAGGTCAGCATCTGTGTGTAACTCCAGCTTTGAAGACTTTATTGCATTTTGTACTGTAAAACCTGAGATAATTCCATTTAAAGGAAGTGTGAAATTCTAGTCAGAAACATGAAGTTTAACTGGAAACTTGTCTTAGTAAGCAGTGGTCTTTTAAACATATAATTTGGAGTTGAATTCCCTGGACTGGCAGTGCTTGCTGCCCCCTGGGACTCGGTGTCCTGCACTCCAGTGCAAAATCACTACAGTGTTGCTGGACACTGGACTCGTTTCCATGGAGCGAAGCTCTGCAGATGTTTCCTTGTGCTGTCTGTAAGAACCCAGCCACAGAACATCGGAATTCTGCTTATTTGCAGCCTTTTCAGTCGGCAGCTCGTTAACAGATGACAGTTACTGTGCCTGGCTTATCAGCTGGCTCTGTGCTTTCATTGTTGAACGGCATAAAGCAAAATTTCCAGCTGACAAATGGATCTGTGCACCACCCCTCCTCTGTCAGCTCCACATCGTGGCACCGACACCAGTAGGCTGCTGCCAGGAGGAAGCTGTTGATGAAGTACAGCCAGGGCACGTTCATCTCCACATAGGCCGGGATCTGCACCCCCAGGAACAGAACCACGACCTGGAGAACAACAAACGGTGCCCAAGTGCCAAGGAAACACAGGAGGAGCCTGCTCAGGAGCTGCCACTTAAAGCAAGTGGTGTTGTTGTTGGGTACGTAGGAGAACATCACCACAGGCTGTCTGGAAAAGGAGAGGAGCCTGGCAGACAGCAGCATGGTTGTCACCTCCTTCCAGCGAGCCAGGAGCGCCGTGCCCAGCAGCAGCACCATGGCACATGACACTGAGTAGCTCTGCAGGCTGCCAGAGAGAGGGCACTGCCAAGGGGAAACACTGCTCTGCATTTCCAGCTCTTCAGAGACAGCGGGACCTCGGAGAGTGAAAAAAAACCCCGAAATCCATATAACAGCCACAGCAAATACATAAAGTAGCTTCTGTCCTCTTTTAGGGAACTGGGATGTTTGGGAGACGGTGGTGTAATAATCCAGAGCAGCCACAAGGTACACTGGGTAATGCAAAATCCCGTAGGTCAGAGAAGTGATCTGAGTGAAGAGGCAGATGTGGTACTTCGTGAATCGCATGCCCCAGAGCGCAAAGTCCTCGAAACAGAAAATGAAACACATGCTCAACAGCAGTGTCAAGTCAAGAAGTGCCACTGAAATGCAAAAGCATGCCATAAAACTGGTTTTCACCTGTTTTGGCTTAATCTGCAACATGAAGAAATCAAGGAAGACTTTTCCAAGCATAATCAGGACCAACATATAGCTGATTTCAAGAGGTTGGCTGGCATGGGTGCAGTGGTACCGACCAGAATCGTTTTCACAGAGTCTGGCAGCCATCCTTCAGTCATGAAAACAGCAAAAATAAGTATCACAGGGCACAGTGGTTCTTCATCTCTGAAAAGAATAAAAATAAACTTCTAAAAATTCATTTCTGTGTACCTCTACCAATTAGTTAATTCTCCATCATAGCAGCTACCCAATTTGAGTTTTCCAGGCTACTTAATGAAGAATAAAGAATTTCACTAACTCATCATTAAATTATCAACCACTGCCTAATTCTTTGAATTACATTCTTGAGAGTTAAAAGGTGAACATAATTTACTTTTCTAGCTATTGACCCAAGGAAAGGTTTTGGAAGTAAGGTTGACTATGTTCCTTTTCTTTAGAAAGCGTGGGGAGGTCTTTCTGTCCAGCTGGGCAGAGGGGTGGAAGTTTCAGAACTCCTACGTATTTTGAAGAAATCACAGGGCAGAAATCACACAAGACGCTGTAGGAGATGCTGCAGCACAGCCTCACAGTTCATTGTGCTCATAGAATCTGTAGGAAGTGAAGACTGCAGAAATATCTTGAAAGCAGGAAAAGCATCAAGCATCACTCCCTTTTTTGGTGCAAAAATCCTGGAACTCTGAGGCAATCCGAAGCACAAAGGCTTCATTAGTGAATTGGGCTTTTTTGTTCGTCTCTAAGTACTACAGTGACAGAGACCTCGGAACAGCTGTTTTTCTCTTCAGATTTCCACAAGTTTCTTTATAACTCTTTTCCAAGTGTTACTTCCTAAGGAAAACGGACATAGAATGGCTCTGTGTATGTCAGCAAGACAGCATGGACAGCTTTGTCTAATTTTTTCTCTCTTCCCTTAAAGAAGCAGGATGGTGTCAGTGATCTCAGCGAGACCGAGGAAGAGCTGAGGAGCCAAGGCAGCTGTAAAAAGGAACGGACTCTTTGGCTCTGTGTTAAGAGCAAATCGCTTCGGTTTAAAGACACCTGCGTTTTGTGACATCTGCAGTTTGCCAGTCAGACAACATTTGTGTTGGTGCACGTTTGAGTTCATGTCAACAGAGAGCAGAGTTAGGGCAACTACGCGTCCTTGGCAGCACAACTTGGGAAGCATCCCTGGAGTTTGTTTATAAGCCTACCTGGGCTCGCCGCTTCACTCTTCATCTGCACAAGTGCATCCTCTGAAACCTGGCCTGTCTTTACAGCACGGCTTAATTCCCGTGTGCTTTGTCTTCATGTGCCGGACGCTGCATTTGTGTACGCGGAAAGGAGGGAACCTGCACACAAACAGGGTCTCGTTCGGTAAGAATAATAATAATAATAATAGTAATAATAAATTAATAATATTATTAATAATAATAAGTATTGTAACGTGAAAT
>VZRR01007610.1:122009-146062 GCA_013398015.1 Oreocharis arfaki
GGCGGGGCCGCCACCTCCGCCCGCCCCAGCGCGGGGACCGGGCGGGACCGGGCGGGACCGGGCGGGCGGGAAGCGGCGGTGCGGGCTCGTGTCCGGGAAAACGGGGCATAACACAGGTAACACATAACATATCTAACACATGTAGCACGTATAACTCGGGTAACATATATATAGCACATACAGCACATGTAACAGAACATATATAACATGTAACAGCTGTAGCGTGACACACATGACACATAACAACACACAACAGACATAACACGTAGCACATATAAAACATAAAATTTAGCACACATAGCAGAAATATCGTATATAACACACATAGCACACATAACACATACGACACACATAGTACATTTAATACAAGATAACCACCCCGAGGAGCAGGTTCAGTGTGCTGTGTTTGATCCCCTGGCAATGGGAGGTGAAGCAGCCTCATGGCGCCCCAGCGCCGAGTGCAGCGGGGTGGGGTGCCCAAATCGTTATAAAAGTGGCAGATAAATATTTTGGGTTCTAAATGTGTGAGGTGTGTGTGGAAAAAAGGCAGTGGTGGGGCATGAAGGCGCTTCAGCAGGAGCCCTCGGGTCCCCCTGCATGGCAGGGAGCACAGGATGCTCCCTTTGGAAAGCCCTGTGCTCACACGATGGGTATTGTTTGATGTATCTCTGTGTACGAAAGTGGCTGGCAGGACTTCTGAAAGCAACTAACCCTCTGGAATTAAATTCAGATGTAAGTTGTGATTTTCCCCCTCTATTTTTCCTTGCTCCTCTCCTCCCCCCTTCCTTCTTCTCCTTCCATGGGTCATCTTAAGGATTAAAGAACCTGAGGGGGTAGAAAGTTCTGAGGTTTGTTTGGTTTGGGTTTTTTTGTGGAAAAACAAGATGATCAGTACTCTGCAAAACTGGACAGCTTAGAGTAATCTTCAGCAGCGTTCATGCTGTGACCATAGTTACTTATCCACACAGTGTTTACTAGGACTGTTGCACAAATTGGAGTATAATAAGAAAACATTTACTCCTGAGAGGGGTATTACACGTCCTGAGCACCCAGCCCACCCACAAGTATCTGAATACTGATTCTTTCGTAGTCATTTTCTTCTTCGTTCTAACTCAGGGCAAAACAGTGAAAGTGATTTTCCCAGTGGGAGCGGATGAATTGTTTGTACGTCTGGGTTTGTTTCTGTCCACGTCTCTGTTTCGGACTGCAGAAACTACTGCACAGGCCTGTGGGAGGAGATGCCTGGATGGTGGGAATGAGGAACCAGGAGGAGACAGGGACAGTTCAGACATATTTTTTCTGCTGATAAAAATCTCAGTGAGTGTGTGACCTCCAGACTGTGTCAGCTCTGTGCTCAGTGAGCCTGGGGCAGTTCCTCAGTGTGGCCCACAGAGCACAGTTCTGCCCACATTACATCCCCTGTTCGTGCTGTGGCTACTTCTCAGTTTCCGTTTCCCTCCACCACCGTGTGCTTGTATGAAAGTTCGCTTTTTACTCACTGATTACTCTTGTTTTCTGCTCCTGAGTGCTGCATCTCGCCTTCCATGCCAGAGAAACGATGGTCCAAAATGGGATGTCCTGGAAATCAATTGCAGGGCTTCGTGCTGGCAGGTCCTTCTTGCTGTGTCAGGAGCTGCTCTATGTTGGATAAGGGCTGCCTCTTCTTTTGCAGGAAAACTTGCAGGTACTTGACAAGCACCATGGGCTAAATAATGGCTTGAACCCATCCTGCTTAGTTAAAGAGGCTGCATTTATGTCCATGAGCAGCAATAGAAAGGTTTAAGAAATTACTTTATATTTGGATGGAGGCAGCTGTGTGTGAAAAGACAGGAGACTCCTCCTCGAAGAGAGGACTGCTTGAAATAATACAGAAAATCTCTTGTAAAAGCTGTTTGTGTATTATAAGCTCATGGTAGTGGTTCCGTGTTTGAGATATTTGCGTAGAGGCTTCCTTCCTTCTTCGGGGCTGTTTCCTGCCGCTGGTTGCTCATATTTTAGGTTCTGTTGTTCAGCTTAACCATAAGGGAAGGATTTTAGGACAAAGGGGAAAGGAACAGGAAAAAAGACCACCTCTAATTTCAAATCTAACTTGAACATTTTCTGAAAGGAGCAGTGACTGAACGAACTGTCCTCACTGAACAGGTGTTGGGCTCTGCCCTCTCCTCCCTGCTGTGCTGGAGCTCACCACTGCAGCCCCATGGGTCACTGCGGCCTCTGAAGTCACTTAGGAAGAGCAGTAGGGACCAGCAGGGTCCCTGCACGTTGCTGCTGCCTGATTTAGAGCAGAAGGTTTCCCTCAGACGGGGCAGGTGCAGATACTGAATACAACTCCTTTACACGGAGGAGTATGGGCTGTGCTTCCTGTGCAGTTAGAGCTGAGTCTTCACTTCGCCCCTGCTCCTCCTGTTTGAGGCGTGCTGTGCTTCAGACGTTCTTTGCCACCCGTCCCTTTGTTGTGTTGAGCAGAGGAGTAAGTTTAAACCTGACCTGTGAGTATTTCAAGCAATCTTATGTTGGCATCTTGGACACCTCAAGCCGCGTGGGCAAAGACAGGGAGATCAAATGCATCTTTATGCATTTTGGTGTCATGTGTGGGCAAAGCTGCACACTGTGAACTCCTGCACAAATGATTATGAACATTCCCTCTCCTGAGCAGCAAGGGGCTGGGGGTGACTCACTTTGGAGGTGGACGGTCCCCACAGCCAGGGGCAGTGGACCACGGTCCCTATGGAATGTTCTCTGGAATACATTTGTCTGTGGGGTGGGTGCCGGCCTGACAGCCTTGCCTGCATCCTTCCCTTTTCCCTGCATGTGCCTTTAACTGGGTGTGGCCCAGCTGAGCCTGTTTAATGCCCTTTCGGAGTTCGTGCCTTGTCAGCACTGGATTAGCAGCCCGAGTTTTGCAATGGCAAGCGGTTGTGGAGCTGCTGGTCCTGAAAGGCTGCATGGCTCAGAGAGACTGAGTTTATGAAGATTTTATAATTTTAATTGAATATTTAACTAATAGAATATGTAAGCAGTAAACTATTTAACCAACTTTATTTTTAACTAACTTTAGTTTTAAAGAAGAAAATGCTTGACAGATGTCCCATTTGCAGGATGTTTTATTTTACAAGAACCTTTTAAAAGCACAAACAGTATGCAGAGGATCTTCATTTTGATCACTTGAGGTGCTCATCTTAAAAGTAACACACTCTTAGGAAGACGTTGTTGCGGAACAAGGAACACATTTCCATAGTAATTTCAATTTGAAGGCATCATTTTATAGAATTCTAATTCTGCTCATTCAGTGAAAATCCAGAAAATGCAGTAGAGAGCTGGTGTCAGCCTTGCTGGACTTCCAGGAGCAGTGTTTCCTTGGTTTGTGTCCCTGCTGTGTGCTGTCACTGTACAAGGTTTAACTTGTCCTGGTGCTCATGATGTCACTGCAGTGTTGGTGGGGTTTTGTCTTGTGTTTGACATAAACAATTTTTCAGGGAACTGAAAGAAAAATGGTACAAGCAGGGCCCTAAAAACGGCATCACATGAACCAGTAATTTAAAAACCCAGTTCATGGTTTGCTGGTCACTGTAACACGAAACTAAAATTAAGACTAAAGCCAACGTGGAGTGCAGGGTGTGATCTCTTTGTGTTGCTCACAAATACCAAAGCAGAGCTGGAAATCTTTTGTAACCTTTTGGTATATTGCTCCTGCTCAGTAGACTTCAATTTTAAGCAAATTCTGTTGTGGCACTTTCATTTAAAAGGAAGCTAAAAAGGGGGAAATGTAATTTCAACCCCACCCTCAGTGTGAAGAATTCAAAACTCCATCTTCTGACTCCCAACAAACAGCCTAATTGGTGGTTGAACACACATGCCAGAAAGAGAAAATAAGAATTTACTGTGAAGGCCAGTGAGAGTCACCTGGGGCTCTGCTCTGTGTTTTTATTGATTAGCAAAGATAAACTGCCTGAGTGTCTCTCTCCTAAGCACCTCCATCCTTCACTGGATCCAGGCTATGGGGGACTTCCAGGGATCACAAGCTGAGCCTTTCCGGTGTTTGCCTTCTGTCCTACATGATGAGGATTAATGGTCGTAACCACCTGCAGAAAATCTTTGATCTCTATCTAAAGCAGGATCAATGTTTACCCAGAACTGTTACTTCCCTCTTTACTTCGACTTGCACCGAAACCATTTGCTGTTGCTAACTCTGAAGTAATTCCTCTCTCAGAAGTCTTTTATCACAAAACAGTTTTTTTCTGTGATCATTATTTTCACATAGAAAAAAAAAAATACACATGGCAAAGCAAATGCCTCTGTGTCAGCCAGGCACTAATGGACTCTTTGTGGACACTATCAGGAAATATGCCTTTTGTTTTCCTGCACCTGTTGCTGAATTACAAATAAAATAATCCAGTGCTTTATTAAATAAAATGAGAAGCCCTAATGAAATTGTACCAGCCATTACCAGGAAGTCTATTGAAAACATTCAGCAGCTGCTCCAGTCTCAGTTCACTTACACTGGTAGGATTGTTTC
The DNA here is from genome assembly GCA_013398015.1 of Oreocharis arfaki. NCBI lineage: Eukaryota > Metazoa > Chordata > Aves > Passeriformes > Paramythiidae > Oreocharis > Oreocharis arfaki. Next base: position 126,526 of record VZRR01007610.1, read on the forward strand.
ACCCTTCTCCTTGTGCTCTGAGCGAGAAGGGCACAGTGCCTTGGACCATGTCACACCACTCTCCTCTCTCTCCCTGGGGAGGATTTGGTCAGAATCAGGAATCAATGATGCTCAACAATTAAGTACCTTGGACTTGTAGAAGTTTGCTAGAAACCAGTGTCCCAGGCCTTGCAGCTGAGTGCTTTGCAAACATCAGCTTATCCTGATAGTGATAAAACAGGTAAAAATCTCCTCTTTGATTCTGATTCTATAGAGAGGGGTCAATCAGAAAAGCTGAGAATCAAACCAGTGAGTCCTTCTCATTAGACAAAATACCTCAGCAGGCTGAGGAATGCCCTGGAGTGAGCTAGGGGTCAGCCTTGCTCAACAGAGTTAAATATCACCACTCCTTCGCTAAAGGTCTCCAAGAGAATTGATCTGTCTCTGCTGTATTTAAAAGTCAACACATCTATCACATCAATGCTGGCAAGTAGGTGGAGACTCTTTCCCAGGACAGACTCTAATTCTCAACAAGAGCAGCCTCATTTTAAAGAAAAGGTAAGTCCAGCACTATTGTCCGTGCTAAGACTTGCATGAAAACCACTGAGAAGCTGCATCTCAGCCGCTTTGGATCTTGGGAAACGTTTGATGCAGACTTTCTTGTACAAATAGTGTAACAAAGAATGGTGCTCAAACTTGCATGATTCAAGGTTTGGTTTTAAAAATGGATGAGAAGTAGCTGGATGAAATATCAGCCAAGGAGTAAGTGACACAGCCCTCCCTTCCCACAGTGGCTGGGAAAGGGTAGCAGGAGCAGTGGGAGGACGTGCAGGTCCTGACCATCTCCTTTGTGACCACTGAGTGTGAGCAGGAAATTATCTCCAGAATCTGTCTCCTGCTCTGGTTTTGTGGTGGCTCTCATTTGTGGATCTACTCTGAATTTATCCCAGTACAGCTCCTTGAAGAGTTTAGACTCGAATATAAGGAAGTAAGGCAAACAAAAGCTTTATAGAACTCGAGGAAATAATACATATAGAACTTTTCTATTGGAAACTTTGATCTAGGTCAGGATAAGGCAAATTTTGGGGATAGGAGGGAGGAGAAGGATAGGTCCCTATTACAAACGGCTGGGCTGTGTCATCTACAGTCAGGCCCATTGGGACCAAGAGCTCATTCTGGGACACCCAGCGAAGGTGAAGCTGGTCTCTGTCCTCACCATGGCCCTCCAGGGAGGGAAACAGATGTGCACGTACTGAGAGTTAAATTTTCCACAGTGGTATCTTTTCCAGGTGTTTTTTAGGTGTATTTTATTGTGTAAATTTCTTACTTTTGTGGCTGGGATAGAAATTTTGGCATGGACACTGCAAGGGGTACCCAGCTCAGCAGGTGCCTGAAGGAGGCACAGGGCAGGGCACAGGAGAGGAAATGGGACTGTTCTGTAAACTTGAACTGATTCTGCCAACAGATCCAGGAGGGATTCTGGCAGGACTTCCAACTGCTGCCAGTCAATCACCTGCAGCTGGAAGAGGATGTTTCTCTGTTGCCCAGGGCTTTTGATGCCAGCTGTGAGGCTGGAATATTGCTTTGCTGTCACTGTGACCCTGTTAGGAAAGAATGATGTCCTCAGAGGAGCTGCAGAGAACCTGGCAGGGCTCTGAGGGCTCAGTGCCACAGTGAGAACTGCCGGGGGTTGCAGGAAGGAACATAAAAGCTAAGCCCGGCAGGTGTTTTCCATTTCTACAGTTCATGTTTACATTGTCTACATTTAGTGTTTACATGGCGCAGATGCTTCTGCCACCACTCTCCGGAGTCCTGGGAAAGTGCAACGAGAGTGAACTGAGGAACTGAGACATTCACCAGTTTTCTTTATCTGCCTCTGTTTAAGGACCCCAGAAGTGAGCTGAGGTTATTGTATCTGGACCAGAGCGGAGCACACTCGGGTATAACATCTCTGCTAAACAATGATCTACATTAATACTCATTTGTGTCTTATCAGTAATTATTTAATTTAAAAGAATATATAGAAATAATTGTATCTTCTTGCAAAGAAAAAATATCAGAATATTATACTGGGAGGAATATCAGTAAGGCCACTATAAAATTTTATTGCAGGAAGGACATTTTAGTAGTGTAGTTATTTGAATAACTTTCCACTAAATATCTGTATATTTGTTCTCATGAGGTCACCCTAGACTCTACAAGTTAAAAATCAAAATCATTAAGAAGAATGTTGAAATGCCTGATACAAAAATCTAAAGGTATCCAAGTCCTTTTGTGATTTCCTCTTTGAACTGGAAGATTTTGTCATGATACCTTAAGTCCACTCATAATTTTACTATTAATGGCATGTTGTAACCACTTCTTTAATTATCTTATTCCAAAATACTTCAGAAGTATTTGGGGGGTATTTCTAGGAAAACTACCTTACAGTAATGAGTCATGAAGTTCTTTCCTTAACCCCTGACCAGATCTTTCTTACCCCACCTCAGAGATCAGAGCTGTTCACAGCACATCAAGTGAGGAGTTTAAAGCCAATTCCATTTCTAGGCTGCAGGAGCCTGGAACTCTGTCAAGGTGACAGCACAAGTGTCTGATGGTTAATTCTGAGACCCAGACACCTGTCCCCAGGTGGGCAGCACTGGCACATGGCACACACCCCCTGAACAGGGAGCAGATGGCAACATTAGTTTTTATTTGACCATTTCCACTTGATTTGCTCAGCAAGGCCCTGAAGATGTTATTTCACTTGGAGGAGGAAATGTACTTGAAATAACCGAAAACCACTGCATGAGCTTCTTAGAACGCTGTGCAGGGCTTGGCTGCCCTGTGATGCCCCAGTGCAGGCTCTGCTCTCCCCATCACATCATGCACACCCCAGTCAGGTACAGCAGGACTTCATTTGCTCTTTTAATCAGTGATAACACACAAGTGGCCAGGAGTCAATCTGTTTAGTTAATGGGTCCTTTAATTTTTCGCTCTATTAATAAAAAAGTGATCCAATTTATCTGTTTCCTTATGGAGTAACTATTCAGGATTTAAGAAGCAAATACACCATATCCATGAATTGTTTATCAACACACCCATGATGATGTATATATTTGCACAATCTGAAAAATCAGTATCTTCATCCAAAATGCCGCCGCTGGAAGGATGGGAAGCGATTTAGGATAGGAAAAAAAATTCTCTTACCCTCTTCTTCTCTGAGTGGGCTGGGGAGACAATCAAATCTATAAAGTCCTTGAGAGGAAAGAGGCCGAGTTGTGACTTCTTCCATGCTCAGTCAGCCAACACCTCCAGTCCATCCTCCACAGAGCCAGCGGGAAGGGACGTGCAGGAGACACCGCACGGGCTCCTCCGGGGGATTCACAAACAAGTTATTAATGGTCATCTCACATCAGCTCTGAGTCACCCAGCTTTGGGAGCACACTGACACTCTCCTGCCTCTTCAGCTTAAAACTTCTCCAGTTCCAGAGTACAGAGAGGTTTAACATTAAGGCATCCATACAGCTCTGGTGTTTGCTTTCATTTAATAAAGATCAATTTACTCAAATACATGGAATGTTGGCACAAAACTAAAGCTTCTGTGGAACAGCTACCAATCATACACAAATACTCCGTGAGGTCCTCTTGACTTGCATTTCTCTGATAGATACACCACAACATGGCTTCAATAATACAAACTGAATGCTGGATCAAATCTCTAAATAATAAGTAGCAGTTAAAGTAAATGGTTTGCTTTATTCGTAAATTATGTACAGAATACATTTTTTTTTTTTAATTATGATGGAGCAGGAGAAAGAAAACAGCCATCATTTCCAAACCATGCTGCTTCCTTCACCTGCTGGAGATGACATCTCTCTCTGCACCGGATGCACAAAACCAGTTTGGATTTCCTCAGTTGCTGGCACACAGGCTGGAGAAACAGAGAACACTGCAGCCAAATTCAGCACTACCAGCTCCTCTACTGTCAGCAAAATACTTCTGCTAAAACTAGTTTTCTCAGGAAAGTTCTCACAATCTTTTGAAAACAAAATCAAGAAAAATATCAAGAAGGCTGTGGGCTAAGAAGGGCTTGACCTAACTATCAGATGAGTATAACTAGGAATAATCTGAGATTTGGTCATTCAACTTTTACCTGGTTCACAAAAGCAAGTTTGAGAAGCTAAACTAATTGACCAGTTATGCAAGTACCAGAAAATGATGTTTTTCAGTATGTTTGAGGACAATCTGGGCAATCTATCAATCAATAAAAAACTTGTCAAATTGATAAAACTTCCGTAAATGGATATTAATGATTAACATAGTACTAAGTAATCAAGTTAATGGTTAAAAAAAAATGAAGGAACTAGATATAAAACTGTTTGGTAACACGGATATTTCAGCAAACGAAGATGCTACTGTATGGTCTATGTTTTGGTGATCAGCCAACAAAGAAAATCCAACCATTTGCACATACTTAGTCCCAAACCACAGTGAGTTATGATTTTCCATGTGAAGGCCCACTTTCAGTATCTTCCTCCTCTTCCTCCTCACAATCCCCTTCATCTGTTTGCTGTTCCAATTCCTCTTTTGTGATCATTTCAAAGTCGTTTCCATTGCCACTACTGTGCTGGGACCTGTCATCTTCGCGCCTGTCACTGTCAGTGTCTGAATGTCGCTCTCCTCCCGAGCCGTCTGTTCCCGAATTCCTCGTGGCTTCCGTTTTTCCATCCTCCTCTTCCTTCTTCTCACTGTCTGATTTCTCCTCGCTGTCGTATTTTTGCTGCTTTTTGGATTCTGATTTTTCCTCTTTCTTTAAGTCTGCTTTTGGTCCTTTGTATTCGTGTGTGTACAGGGGCCTGAAGGAGTCAATGAATCCCACGTCTGCTGTAAGGTTTGGCAGGAACCAGAAGTGATGCCTTCCTCCAGTGATGAGCCAGATGATAAGGAAAAGGATGCAGCGAGCTGTGTGAAAACAAGGGAAATGATGAATTTTGTTACAGACACACACAATGTACAACCATGGTGTAAGAGATGTTCACTGCTAATGCCCACCCCCAGCCAGGGACTGGGGGCTCTCGAGGGGAAACCCCTCATTCCACAACAGCTCTGTGGAGTAGTTTGTTTATCTCCCCCACCCCACTAACCATGGATCTTATCTCTGATTCAGCTCTTAACCCCTCTGCTACAAAAGCTTTAAAATACAGGTGACACCATTCTCACCTCTAAATCTGTTTGTGTGTGCAGTTCCGGGATTGTTCTGCACTTTTCTGTTTAAACAGAGGCAGTAAACCAACCTGCACTACACAGGAAACACCAACAGGTGACACGAGCCTGAGCTCTCTCTCTTCCCGTGGCGCAACTGTGACACCCGCTGGCCGGAGGGAAGCGCACACAGGATCCGCCCGGCTGCGGCTGAACAACGGCCCGGGAAGTGGCACCGCCCCAGCTCCGAGCTCGGAAAGAGCTGGGCTGTGCCTCGGCCCTCTCAGACCCCGCCTGCCGACACTCACCGACGGCAAGGAGCAGAATACTGGCGACAAAGCAGCCGGCGCCCACGCTGAGGTAATAAACGCCGACACGCATCTCGGCTGGCCAGAGCGGGAACAGGGTGGCGGCTATAACGGCAATCACTGAGCAGGGAGGGCAGGACAGAGGCACGAGAAGCATCATTAGTTTTCCTGGTACGTGTACAGGGGTTCCAGGCTTACTGCTCATTCAAAGTAGTGCCTTTGATTCAGTTAACATCCATACTATTTTAGATTTTAAAAAATAAAATTAGCTGATCTTATCCTACACAAATACAAGTTCTAGGGTCAGAAATGTATCATTCATAACATATTTCATATTTTTACATAACATGCATTTGCCCACTGGACAACACACTGGTTAGCCTCAGGCAACAGAAATAAACAACTTGTGTCTACTCTGACTTACCAAGTACAAGTCCCATGGCAAAAGTTTTGAAGTGAACAGGGTCATAGATCCACACATACACCTACAACAGAAACGATCTGGTTTACACTCAGAAAACAAGCTCTCTGATAAACATCTCATGTATTCCCTCACCCAAACACCCACTGCCAGGCTGCAATGCTCGGTGCTGAACAAAAGCCCTTCTGGTCAGCACCCGGGCAGGGCAAGGGGTCGTGATTCCTAGGAAGGGTAACTGACAGGTGATGTAATCCTGAGGAAAACAATCAGATAGCAGAACTGACAGGAAAATGAAAAATTCAGAAATATCACTGAATCATGGTTTGGTTGTATCTTTATTCATTAATGTTGGTCAGCATGAAGCAAAAGAAACTTCTGCCAAAAAAAAAAAAAGTTTCCCAAGTCCACCAAGTGGAAACAAAAAGTCCTGTAAACTTTGAGAACACCCAGACTGAACACCTGGAACAAAAGATGCAGCTGGAACGCTCCCTGCAGGCCCCGTGCTAGGCTCAGATCCGTGTCACTGTACCCTCTGTCCCACAGCACTTCTACCTCAGTGTCTACAGCTGCAACACTCAGAGCCAAACGTTTGTGTGAGAACTGTGGATCCATTTGAATCTGAGCAGCTCATCCACAAACAAGAAACTTCTTGGTAAAGTGCAGGTTTTTCTGAACTAGAAAAATCTTCTTTTTTTCTTAGCAAACTAAACAGTTTGAATCTGACCTTCTAACTGCGAAAAGAAGCTGCTGGTTAGCAGAAACCAGCAACTCTCACTGCAGATGTGTCAATACCAAGTACCCACATGGGAGGCAGTGGTAATTCTGTGTGCTGCAATAAATATTTAACATTCTGCTTCTCACAGGGTGCCAAAGTTAACTGTATTCAGGTGTAGCTGCTGCCAGTCAGCTGTTCTGTGAGCCCAAGCAAGCTGAAGATGGCGACTGGGCAGTAAGTTTGTGATATCCAGTGTTTGTAAGTGCAAAATCATGAAGAAAAGGGGAAAACCCAGCTCTAATGCAAATACACAAGGATTGGCTGTAAATTAGCTACTACTTAAAAAAAGCTCTTGTGAGTTGCAGTTCTTAAAAAATGTCAGCTCATTAATAAACAGAGGAGTAAGTGATGTTAAGACAAGCAGTAAATACTGCGATACTGCAAATACTGCGCTGCAGCCTTATTTGGAATGGGCACTTAATGCAAAGATGACAGGGAGGATCAGAGCTGGGTGTGATTCCACATGAGATGGGATGAGACAGAGCAAAGCACGTGGAGAAGAACTGAGAAAGGTAAAATCAAGATACAGAGGGGAAGCACATTTTCTGCACAAGTGATTTATTTACAGAATTTGCTGCCATGTATGTTTTATAACCGAAGGAATACAAGAATCCTGGGGTAGATTCCAATACGGCCATACAGTATCAACGCAGCAGAGTAAAACTTACCACTTATCCCAAACTTGAGAAGTACAAATGTGACTCTGTACATTACAGAGCTGGTAAGTAATTAAAATTCTTTGTCTTCCAGAACAGCAAAGCACAGAGAAGTATTTAAGGCCACAATTCCAGTGGTAAAGCCAGGATGAGCATTCAGGAATGCCAAAGGGTCACCTGTCTGCTCCGATCACAAAGCCAGGCAGATATTTTTTATTTCCCCTCCTGCGACTGAATGTGGTGTCCTGGAAGGCTTGTTTGGTTTAGAACAATTTTGGCATGGCAGTGGCCGTGGGATAAGTTGGGCTGGAGGGACCTCAGGAGTCTCTGTCCTACCCTCCTGTCCCAAGCAGGGTCAGCTCCACCAGCCCCTGAATCCACCCTGAGGACAAACATTTCACCTCATGGCCACCAACACCTCAACTACTGGTAAGGAAGTTTTCTTTGGGATTTTTTTGAAGTTACTGTCCTCTATTTACCTGTCTTTAACCTCCTTGCAAATATCTGAAAATCTGGTTTTAAGATCAGACATCACATTGCTGTTAATTTTTCTTTCAATGTGTCATGAAGGAGTTTGCAGAAATCCAGGAAATTAAGCTATTGTCTGACAATAGCATGGTGACACCCAAACTTGAAAAGCACCTATAAATCTTACCTCATTTCCATCCAAGAAAACTTGGTCTTCATGTGGCTCAAGTTTAAATTTCCTCTTAGTTTCCTTTTTCTTGGGCGTTCCTGGGGTGTCATCCTGATGACAAACGAGTATTTTATCTATATCTAATATATTATATGTATATATTATAATAGATATAAAAATACATATACAAATCATTATATATATAAATTACAAAAAATTAGGATGTTTTAATTTCTATATTTAATATTGTATATTNTAATCTGATAACTTTTCACAAACTTAAGATCACGTTCACACTTTTTTTTTTTTCAAGTAAAGATACTTTATTTCCTCCCGTTCTTATTTATTACCAACTGGGTACCTCAAAAATCCAGGAAAATTTTAAGTAAAGAGAAATTTCTTAGTTATGTCTAAGGACTAGACTATGACTTCAGGATTACACTGTGTTGTCAAATGCCTAGCAAAGCTGGGCTGATAGTAACAGAAGTCTGTACAGGGATCGAGATCAGGGAACAACACTTCACCATCACTGACTTTGTTAGAATTATTTGCTATTTTAGTGCCGTATTTACCAAACAGGCATCCTGGCAGAATCAGTTCCTGCCCATTTATTCTTTGTCCTCCTCAATCTCTTTTTGGATCTTGTGCTTCCTCTTCTCTGTCTCCTGTTTCTTTCTCTTTGCTTATTTCGTTGTGAGAAATTAACTTGGTGATTTTGGTCCTGTGTTTCGTTCAAGTTCCTACCCACTGGCTTATATACTCCACTAAATATCTGTTCAATAAATAATGATTAGTTTAAAAATTAACATACATTTAATAATGTACCTCCCCTGAAGACAGTGGATTGGAGGAGTTCATTACCTTCATAATCAGCATTCTGCAGTACCTCAAGAGCTGGGTAACCTTACACTGCGCTGGAACTGCAGTGAGATTGTTCTGTTTATAATTCTTTTATTCACCATTTAGGTTTCTTGTGACACCCAAACCTTTGTAGACAGACTACAACTCTCACTAGATGTGCCACTGTACCACTTAGGAATGTCTGAATGAGAGTAACTTTGGAGCACTATCCTACTAACTCTCACTGATTCAGACCACTGCATATAGAAGAAACACCATATTCACCCATCAAGTTTCTCCTGCAGTTTCCCAACATTTTAATTTAAGAAATTCTGTTCTGCTAATAATAAGTAATAAAACCAATCAGGAGTGAAAACAAACCCAAACCACGTTAAAACCCGTACAGCAGTACTAGTTTAAACTTGGAAGATCAAGTGAAAGGAGGCAGGATGCAGCTCAGTCACGGAGCTGTGACACAACACTGTTGTTACACAGCCAGTTACAGGCCCCACATACCAAATGTGACATTCCAAACATTCTTGTTACCAAACACCGCAAAACTGTTTGTGTTTCACTCGTGCAGCTGCACTGGTTTGGATGTTTGGTCACACACATATGTGTCATTCTATGGTAACTGATGTACACAGCCTCCCTGCCTGCTGCCACTGGAGAGAAACAGGTTTTGATTAACTCAGTCCACATTAAAAGATGACGAGGTACACAAAGGCCAACTGAAGCCTCTGTTTTGATCTAGACCAAAATAAGACAAATTGAAAGGGTAACCAAAAAGAGCAGCATATTTGAGAGAGGAAAACCGGGAAAAAAAAGCAAGGCATATTTTAGAATAACCAATTTTTGAGCCAGTGCAATCTTAACAATCAGTTGATGTATTTGTTACAGGTTTGTCTCTTCTCTTACACACACAGTACTTACCTTCTTACACTCATCTTTTTCACCATCCTTTTTCTTTTCCTTTTCTTTCTCCTTCTTAGTTTTCTCATCTTTGCCACTTTCCTTCTTGCTCTTTTTCTCCTCTTCTTTCCCGCTTTCAGCCTTTCCTTTTTCCTTTTCTTTCTTTGTATCCTTGTCAGGTTTCATTTTCATCACTTTCAATGCTCGATGAAAGAACTGTTTTTTCAGGAGCCTTAAAACGAAAAAAGTGAAATGATTCATTTAAGTGCAGGTGTGACAACAACATTTACACTCAATTATGTTACTAGACAGCATTCTAGATCATCTTTCTAACATAATCATGACCAGCATGACTGAAAGGCAAGGTCACCACTATCTGCTCTATTTACAGCTACATACACCAGACCTAATTATCTCAGCCCTTGCCTGTTGCTTTGCTTTTTTTGGTTCATCTGTTCAAAACTGGGTAAAAATGGTACTCTTCTGTGGTAGCATTTTGCAGATATAAATGAACACACAAGATGCAGGATGCAGAAAGCCACCTGATCCATTTATTTATCTTTCCTCTAAATGCAATTCCTGCAATATTTATTTTCAAGTTCATGTCAACATATTTCATAGCCAAAATAAGGAAGTGGACACACAGCTCCTCAAGATCATTGGTAAGTGATGCACACTGAACAGAACTGCTCTGTTGAAACTGTGGTACATATGCATGCATTCCCTTCCTGTCAGCCACAAACAGAACTTACTGCAAGTGCATATATGCACTATATATGTATGTAGACATAAAGACATAAATGCATGGCCAGCAGGGCACCAGGATGTAGTATTTGCCATTCTTAAGGTCATCACCAACCAGAAACATCCCTGAAAGGAGCACAGCTGAATTCCCAACAGGAAGAGCAGTACAGAACCCTGCTCCTCAGACAGCAAGGACAGAGGGATTTGAGAGCTCTGACCCTACTAACTTCAAACAGTGTCAAAATTCCAGAAATTCATTTGGTTCACCTTGCTGCCCCAAGCAGTGCAGTGCAAGCCTGAGAGATTTTTGGGAACAAAAATAATAAAACGACACCATTTCCACACTCAAACACAGCAATAAAAACACAATCATTATTTTTGCATACATACAACCACTAAAGTTTTAGGATGCACAAAGCCCAAGTTACCTTGGTTCATAAATAACTATGACATCTGGACAACTACAGTCATTAAGGACACTGATGAAGTAGCCTGGGTCATACCTGTTGCAGTAATCAACTACAGACTCTCGGGTTGTAAAGAGAGCCTCCTCTCCTTTCTTGGCCTTTGCCCATTTAGAATCCAGGAGGCAATCCACAGCTTTTGAGGCTACAGGAAAAAATGGAATTTAAAATGTATTAAAATTATTTTCAACATTTAGTCTACGTTCCTTGAACCACAATGACCAGTCTGTTCTGGTGATGTTCCACATCCTTTCAATCTTTCAAGTAAGACTGGTCAGTATTCTGAAATACACTCCTGACAACACACATCTTTAAATCACAGAGTGAAAAGTGTATTACATTTACTCCAGGCTAGTGAGATTAATTTTATGACTTCCTAATACCTTTGTAAGTTTTCAAAATCAAACTCTAAGATCAGTACTTATTAGATAAAGTACTACTAATAAAACTAAAACAGCTTCTCCCACCCTCCAGGTACAATGTCTGAAGAAACCTTAATTCTCTGGTTAAAAGCAACCATACCAATAAAATAATCAACTCGGTGGCCCATCATGTTGGTGGATTTTGTTGGACAGTTGAAGCGCAAGTATTTAGCAACAGCCTTCTCCTCCTTGAATGGCTCACCAACTTCCTACAGTGGGAAAAGTCAAGAATTATTAATACAGTTTTAAACACATAAGAAAATCACTCATTTTGGCTTAAAAAACCAGGTATTGCAAAGTCTTCACTATTTCATGGCAATATATAAATAACAAATAAAATCTAAAGGATGTGAAAATAGGTCAAGTCATTTTTCTTGAGAACTTTCTGTCTACATGCAGGGAAAAAAAAAAGCAGGAAATCTTAAGTTGGATGAAGTGAAGGTAAGGAGCACAAACTCCTTTAGCACATCTGTAGAAAGAGCAAACTAAAGGAGGGCCTAAGAGGAAAGCAGCACATGGGAAGCTGCTTAAGGCACACAGCTGGGATGGAAAGAGTAGTGAAGCTGGGAACAAAGGAAAAACAGAGTGAGGAATGAGTGTGTATGAAATGACAGCAATGTAGGCACTCTGACAGAACACAGAGCACCCCAGATTTCACATGAAAAGGAGAAAACCATGTTGAAAAGAAGCTGAAAGATTTGGCTAGAAAATTTCTTTGCTACTGCATGACTACAGAATGAGACTTTAGAGTACCCTTGAGGAGATTCTTCCAATCTACAGAGCAGAACATCAGGATGAAAGCACAGCAGGATGAAATAAGAACATCAAACCCAATGTTTTATGAAAATGGAGCCCTTAGTCTGCACACATTCACAAATTCTGTGCTTCTACCACCTTGCAGAGAGGTAACTCTGAGATGTGTAAGGCAGAAGGATAGAGATGGGCACTTGCAGTTATGAAAAATTAAGATCTAATATTTGCAAGCAGGAAATGAAAGAACTTTCTAAATATTCCTGCTTCACCAAAACATACCTGAAAAAAACAAAGGTTGGGATATTAAACTGACTTATGCTAACTTCCTCAAAATTCTTTTCCATAAATTCCTTTAATCCATTAGGTTTAATTCTCCAACCCCCTCTGCCACTTATGGATCAGTAACACGAACACTGAGACAGCTTTCCATACTGCAGTGCCTTTTCTGTACCTGTTCCTCTCATGCTGCCTGAAGAAATAGATTATATGAGCCACAAACCAGATCGGTCATTTACAGGAATAAAAGTTTCAGAGTCTATTTAAAGACCTAATTTTCCTAAAGGTCAATAAACATATACAACCTCCATTACTGCTTTTAAGATGTATAATCATAATATCACAAGCAGCATGTTAAAGGGAAATGCAAGGTCAAATAGATGTGGTTACACCAGAATAAAAGCTTCAGATGGTAAGAGTTGTTAATTTTCAACAGTTTGAACAGCTAACTTTCAAAACCAACTGGTTAATGAGTATCCTTCTAGAGGAAATTGTTGCTTTCCTATCTGAGAATTTTGAAGAGAATAATACAGACACAAGGTATCCAAATGACCAAAAGACTCCAGAGTCGCTAGTTCTGTGACTTTTTAAAACCGTCTAAATCCTCCATATGAAAGCAGAAATACCCTCACTCATCAGCAGTTAGTTTCAAAAACGTGTGCCCAAATTAGGCCAGATGATCCTAACAATTCTCAAATGGATACTACCTCCTCTTGCATGTTCAATCCTTTTTTTATTTTTAAATTTTAAAAATCCATATTGAACATCAGATAAGGAAACTATTCCCTGACAGGGCATGCATGCACATAATTTATGTTCTGCGGTTTCAGGTCCTCTTATATGGTACAGTTGTACCAGTAACTGTATATCAAACCAAACCACCAAACCTGCTACCAGAGTAATTTAACAGCAACAAAAGGAGCTCCAATGCACTGAAATAAAACGAGTGACTGTGTCCCATCATTACCACACGGGCTAAGGCACCAGGAAACTGGGGACTGCAGGCAGCAATTGTGTGTGAAATGCTGCTTTTCTAGTCATTCCTATCAGCAAATGAAGTTTGGAACAATTCACAGGGCAAATGTTCTTCATAGCACAGACAGTAAAACAGTCAGAGAAGCTGCAGATATTCACATCAGTGCTAATTCCGCTGCTAAGGTTTTCCTCCTTCTTTCTAAAATATTTATGATCTTGCGGGGTCATGTGATGCACTACACAGGCAGGGGCTGGCACCAGGAGATTTTTTAAATTGCTCCTTTCTCTCTATTGCTTTGTCCATAAGGGATAGTTTCATAACAGCCCAAACAAAAAAAGCTTCCCTGTGAGAGAGACTGCCACAGTTTAACTGAGCTCATTCTGAGAATGCGTCCCCTGCAATTTAATCCCCATTTTTCATCCTATTTTCATCCCTTTGTTTGCAGAGCCAGGCTTCTGTTAAAATATGAAAAAAGATGACTGACAGAAAATAGTATTATATTCCATCAAGAAATGAAATCAACCAAAGCACTGGCAAGTTCATTACCCTGGGAAAAACTTTCAAAAGTTGCAGTTCAACCAAATTTTCTGTTTGGTTGTAAAAACAGCCCAAACCCAGGCACATGAAGCCTCCTTAGACATTTAAGAAAAGATTATATAAATTAATCAAGGGATAGTTCTGAAAAAATTACAAAGCTTTAAACCAAGTAACAAAGTCTTAAGAAGAGTATGAAAATTTCCTGCTATTTAAAGTTTGCTTTTATAGGAAGGACAGAAAGATTCAAGAAACATCTTGTGTAATCTATTTCTAGAATGTTGTAGAACGTTAAAATTCTATTATTAAACTATTATAAAATAATAAAAAAAAAGGAGACTGTCAAATACTTCTGCTCTAGATTTTGTTTTAGACTCTTAGATCTACTTTAGTTTCGTATATTGAAAAATGCATGTTGTCACTAGACAGCATGTAAAATTTAGAGATTTACAATCCCTGGTAATTTACAAACTCTGGCCAGCAAAAATAAAATCAAACCAAATTTCTTACTTGTCTAGACAGAAGAACTACACCTACTGACAGGAAAAGTAGTGCTCAGCCTAGTGACTTGCTAGAAATGCAAAGACATTTAAAATTTTTAAGAATAACTCGCAATCACAATTCTGCCCCATATGAATTCATAAAAGGACATTGAGATTTTCAAACCCAGGGACCTTCCAGACACACTGAAGTGAAGGGAAAATCCTAATCAAATTTACCACAATCTCCCTAAACAAAGTACAGCACAGTGCCTTCTGGACTTCAATACATTGATGTAGTTCCCAGTTAATTCAACCCCCAGCTGGGACTGCAGCACCAGAGGGGCCTGAACACGTCACAAATAACATCTGAAGTGACCTATTGAAACCAGTGTGCCCATGAGCTTCCTTCTCTCCCTCTCAGCTCTACCCAAGCATGACTTATTGAGGTTTTCCTACTCCTGGAACACTCAATGGATGACAAAAGGGCAGAGCACATTTATGGTTTGAAAATTGCACTCATTTTATTCCCTCTTTGCATCACAGTTGCAAGAAGACAGGTATGACCCTAGACAGGACAATTTCCTTCCACAGCCTGGTAACATAAACAGGCCTTCTGGAAAATCAGAAGAGGGTAAATGATGAGGGTCACTAGCAAGAGAAGTTATTTTGTGTGTAGACAAATGCATTACAAGGAGTTATGCTCCTCTGTTTCAAAGGGGTCATCAAAATTCTTTTATTTCAATGAAACAAGTATCTAGCTGATTTATTTTCTCTGAGATTTTCAGAACACCATCCCTCAAAGCAGACTGCTGAAGCCTAATAGTTTATACAGTTTTCAGATAAGGAAAAGAATAAATTTAAGCACATTTATCATGTGGTGCCTATTTTGAAGCTGAGAGGCTACGCCAAAAATGACACTGCCAGCCCAGGTTCCATTCCACACACCTCTCCTCATTATAAAGACACTACAACTGCGTTAGCCTACTCTTCTCTTCTCTGAAAGTCGTGAGCACATCACAGCTTGGGCTGAACTGCAGGATTATCTTTTTCCCTTCCCTGCTGACTGTCAGGACCTCAGAGTGGATGTTCCGTGGCAGGGGAATGGGTGATGCTGAGATATTTGTACTTCGCCCAAAATACACCAACGTGCCACAGACAAAGAAAAAGCACACAGATTGGCATGACTGGAGTGGGTAGGGGGGAAACAAACACATCAGGGTGTTAGGACTTGCTCTTAGGACTCCATCTCTATTTTCTTCAGTGACTAACAAACATAAACTTGCCCGACTCCTGCACTGGTGACCAGGACAAGGACTGCCCCAGGTCTCTTAAAAGAAACTGTGGCAGAGCCATGTGGAGAAACCAGTTCTTCAGGATTACCATGGCCATGCACTGGCCACAAAACATTAACTTTTCTTTAGAGAAAAAGATTAGCAGATGTTTTTCAGTGCAGTACATACCCTATGAGAACAGAAGTATCTGTTTTCTTCCCTTACTTTTCAACCATTGCTAATTTTTTTTTGAGCAAAAGCTGTAAACATACAGGGTTCTTAAATAGATCCAAGGAGCAATGTACAGTATTTTGAAGCCAAAACACACCAGCCTCAGTCCCCTTCCAACCCCAGGCCAGCTGTTTCGACTTTTTCCCTTCCCACCTCCAAAAATGTAACTCAAGATTTCCAAAAGACTGATTCTTGTTTTAATGACAACTCCGGCTGCTACTTTTAATTCCCATTTTTCTACTTTTTCTGCCCCTTTGATCTTTGTTTCTTCCTCCTCTATCAGCTGACACCACCCAGCTTTCGAAGATGTAATTTAACCATGGTTATCATCCTACTTATCTTTACTAGAATTTATGAAGAAAATAAAGCCAAATGGCCAAGCTGGACTAAAATACGCTTTACTGGAAAACCATTGCATTGTCCTTTCTGCAGATCCTTTTCAGAGTCATTCACACAAAACTGCAGCATGGGAGCAGCAATGCAGCTGTTGCATTTTCCTTGCAGTGGAACCCAAATCATGACAGGACACAACTGCAGGCTACAACAGTTAATGATTAGTAGATGTCCTTCATCAGGAGTATCTCAGAGCTTGAATCAAAGGAAAAAAAGTCAACAAGGAAAGTACCTGTCATTAATGGCACTGATGCCACCTCAGCCATCAATTTGCAGCGAGACATTGACCCCCAAACTGCCCAGGAGCTGTTTTCTCTGTTTTTGGGAGCAGTATTTATGTGCATTAACATTTCTGGAGTGCAGAACACAGCACCAAGGGGCAACGCAAGCTCTGTTAATCCCAACACAAAGATCAGCCCAAAACTTGACACGGGCAGACTAAAACTGCATGGAGAATCCAGCCAAGGTAATGAAAACGTAATGCCTATTTAACAGTCAAACTGCGGAGCTGCCAGCACAGTGCCACGTGTTACCCGGCCTGACGCCTGTCAAAGGAACCAACACTGAACATTTTGTGGTTAAGTGAATATGTCAGGACACATATGGAAAAAAATACAGTTCCAAGACATGAAATAGCTTTGATCAGGTTGCTGGAGTAACAGGCATTCAAAGCCATCTCCCATCTTTTGAGATGCATTTTGTCGAAAATAAAAAAGATTTAACTAGCCATTAGACAACATATGCTGTTTTTCTTTCAGTAAGTCCTTTATACACAGCAAGCATTCTTGATTTGAGGCATCTGAATCATGTGGGAGCCACTGGGTAAGCAATCTGCATCCTACAGACCAGCCTCCTTTCACTATTGCATGTCTGAATTAATCTCTGTGTTGATTACAGTTAAATTACCACCAGGAATGACACTTAGAGAATTTTACCTCTAAAATACCTTTGTTCAGACTTCTGAAGCTAAAATTTTTGTAACTTTTGCAACTTCCAGAGAAAGAGTCTAAGCTATGCAACACACATTGGGCAACATGTCTTTTGATGAAAACACATTCTATAAAACACATCCTTCCTGTGACTGCCTCCAATGGGAAACATGGAGTAGCCTAGATAGAATTTTGAAATATTTTTTGAGCCTTTTCTCATGTCTAGCTTTCTGACCTAACTACCACGGTTCTTATCTTGATGGTAGGCATAAAATCATATAAAATTTATTCCAGACCCAGGTCCTGTGCTCATGGTTTTTCTAACTGAACTCCATTACATGAGCCTGTTCCACAGCTAAATACGCCAACGTCTCTCAAGAACCTCACTCCTGTCAAGAAATACAGCTCTGTTTAACGACAGCAGGGTATTCAGATGTCAGACTCGCATGCAGTACGATAAATAATCTCTTTAGGGGGCCAACATCACCTTAGATTAAGTACGCACTGCTAAAACACTTGAAGCACCTACGAATAAAAATCCCACACTTCATTTTAAAAGAAGACACTTGCAGCATGAGCCTGAAAACGTGATAATTATACTGCAAATATGCCAGTAAAGTTCAAAAAGCTTAAGAAAAAAGAAATCCAAAACCAACTACCATGAAAAACATGAGTTGTTTTATTCACTGACCAATTAAGATCACCCCTTGGGCATTCACCAGTACTCTTTGTTCACTGTCTTGTCTTGCCATTGTCGTTGACCTACACTGGGAACCTATGAAGATACACGTTTATTTGGATTATTATATCAAAAATTCAAGCCACGACCTTACGCGTTAAAACCCAGCCATTGATTTAATTACTAACAATCTGGGAGATACTTTTACTGCTAACAGGGTGGGAAGTAAGTGTGTGCTTAACTGCCTGCAAGACCACAACCTTGGGTGGTATACAAACATTAAATTACATTTAAATTTGGTTTGATGGATGCTTTATTGAGCTGTTGTCATCCTCGGAAAGGGACAACCTATAAAAATCTTAAAAAGAGAATAATTCTGCGATATTTAACAATAACTCATTGAATGCTGTGACGGATAGGGCTCGTTCAACAAGATTTTGATTAATTACTCCTTGCATTTCTCCCCCTGCCTCGCTAATTAGAATTACAGGGGAAAAAAAGAACCTTTACAAGTACAGGCAGATAGATCTCCATCTTCCTGAGGGAAGGGAAAGTGGGCAGGGAAAGGGAAGGATGAGAAAGGAGAGAGGGCAACGAAGCAGAAAGATGACATATGAAGCATGCATTGTTGAATGGCTCTGTGATCTCTCTCGTGAATATTATCTGCCCTTACAGCAGAGCAATAAACCCCAAACAAACACTGTTTAGGCTGAGTGTTGATAACACGTAACAGTAGCAAGCGTTATGGTCACTGACACTGTAAGTACGCCCAAAACATGCATTAAAAACTCTGTAAAACTCCCTGTAAAAATTGCACCTTGACATATCAGACTCCCAGGCAAATGAAAGCACCGAAGCAGCCCTCAGTTTGCCTCTCAGTGCCACCACACAATTATCACTACATTTTAACACGATCTCAAAGCTGATTAGGTCTATTTTTAGGCGCGCCTGTTTGTTTATGTTTTCCAGACACAAATTTCCTTTCCTCCTCGCATCATTTCCTGGTTGGGACACATTTGCTTTTAAGATGCTTTTACCATCTGTCCCAAGTCTTCTGCTTACGATCCCTGGGCCGGACACGCCGGGTGAAGGTGCAGCTCCCGAGTGTTTTGGTGTTACCCGCACTAAGCTATTGTTCGACACTGATAACGGGGGAGATTCCGAGTGTAACACGGCGATTAGAAAAAACGGAACAGCTCCAAATCTCAATTTTTGGTCATGGAGAGACGAAGAACTCCTGAGGGCGCAGAGCCCATGGGGATGAAGCGGGGGCGCCTCTGATGTGCCGAGGGGCCCCGCCGGCCGCCCCTCAGCCCCGAAACGCTCCTACCTCAGCTCCCCCGACCTGTTTTCACAGCGTTTACCAAAGTGCTAGAAAATTCTGAAAAAAACCTGCCAGCCTGGGCTCCAGCCCCGGCCTGAGGGGCTCCTAGTGCACCGACACTGGGGCGCTCTCCTTCCTCACCGCGGGCCGCCCGCAGCCGCCGCCTCGCAAGAGTGCCGGGCGGGAAGGCCGCGGGGGACGCCGCTCTGGGAACGGGGAGCGGGGGGGGCTGCCGGGCGGGAAGGGAGGGATGGAGAAGGGGGAGTCCCAGGTACCTGGACGCGCTTCCTGTGCCGCCGCCGCTCCGCCATGTTGTCCCCGTCCGCTCCGCCGGTGACGCGCGCGGG
>VZRR01007610.1:146075-236307 GCA_013398015.1 Oreocharis arfaki
GCCTCGGTTTCTCACCGGCCTATCTCGGTTCCTCACCGTCCCCTCTCCGCCCCTCAACACCTCATCCTACCCTGGTCCCTCAGCGCCTCATCCCGCCTCAGAGCCTCGGTCCGTCACCGCCCCGCAGCGCCGTGACTCGGTCCCTCAGTCCGCTTCATCCCGCCTCAGCTCCTCATCCCGCCTCGGTCCCTCATTCTCTTCATCCCGCCTCAGCGCCTCTCCCAGCCCTAATCCCACCTCAGCCCCTCAGCCCTCCCCACCACATCTCGGCCCCTCAGCTCCTCACCGCCCACCCTTCACAGCCCCCCTGTCACAGGATCACAGAACTGTCAGAGCCGGAAGGGAGCTCTGGAGATCACCCAGTCCAACTCCCCTGCCAAGGCACGGTCACCCAGAGCAGGTGACACAAGAACGCGTCCAGGTGAGTTTGGAATGTCTCCACAGAGGGAGACTCCACAAACTCCCTGGACAGTCTGTTTCGGTGCTCTGTCACCCTTGATGTAATGAAATGAATCCTCATGTTGAGGTGGAACTTCTTGTGTTTTAGTTTATGGCCATCTCTCCTTGTCCCGTCAGAGGGGCACCACTGAAAAGAGCCCCTCAGCCCCTCTCCTCCTCAGCCCTGGACCAGCCCTTGACCTTGCTCCAGCTCTGGCTGTGAAAGTCTGTGCTTAAGTTTTGATACACTGAAATAGGATAAAAGGCCCTAAAGATGCTCAATACAGCATCTTTGTTAGCTGGTACATGTTTAAACAGACTCATTGCTCAGGCCTCCTCATATACTTACAGAACTAGATTCAGAAAGCAGCCTATATAAAGCAGAAGGGCCTTTTGCCAGAGGTTGTCCCACATACTTGTGCTGTGAGGTCACTGGAGTTAGCAAAGCATATAACCATTTATACTGGCTCTGTGTTTCCAAACCACACCCTGGCACTTTGGGATGGAAAAGTATGTGCAGTGCTGCATTGTCTCATCCAGTCCCCTCAAATCTTGTTGCCCCTTCCCATTCCTATGATTTGGAACCTCTCAGATTGAAAATTGGGCAATTAGGAACCTAAAAACGCTTCCAGCAGCGTATTTGCCCCTCAGTTTCAGTGCCAGGTTTTGTGCTCTTTCTGGTACAACATCTTTTTCTGTTGAATGTTTTCCTTTTGCTGTTGCTGGGCAGAAAATCTATACAAGTTACAAATTAAGCTGACTGACTGCAGAGTGAGTGAACTAGAAAAGTGTAATTCAAAAGATGAACTTCTAGGTAGAGGGAATTGAAGTTTTTATGGTTACAATAAAACAATGCCTCGTAAAAAGCAGGCAGACTGCATTTATTAAAAAATACATGCTTTAAGTTGGCAATAATTTTAACTGTTATTTCATATGCTTGACTTACAGTAACATAAAAGCACATCTGACATGGAGGCTTTCTTGCAGAAGAAG
This sequence comes from Oreocharis arfaki, assembly GCA_013398015.1. Taxonomy (NCBI): domain Eukaryota; kingdom Metazoa; phylum Chordata; class Aves; order Passeriformes; family Paramythiidae; genus Oreocharis; species Oreocharis arfaki. The sequence goes on from VZRR01007610.1 coordinate 147,507, forward strand.
TTTCAGCCATCTGTAACTTACAGCTTGCTGATAAAACACGATGGCTGCAGTGAGGGGTTTGGCGCGGCTTAGCTCTGACCCCTCTGCTCTCCCTGCACAGGCACAAGCTGAGCTTCATCTGTGAAACTCTCCCTGCTCCATGGGAGATGCACTCTGGCCTCCTCCTGAAGGGTGCAGTCACCTCCTGATGGGTCATCATCCCTCATACTTCTACTTTCAGGCTATTTTTAGGTCTTACTCCCCTATGCCCTCTGTGTCTTTGAATCTATTGCTGATTCACAAACCCACCTTTAATGCTAAGCTCTTCTTTTTGCAGGGTTTTTTTTTTGCATGCTATGTTATCTGCAGTACCTCAAGCTGTTTGCTGCCAGAAAAGCACCTTGGATATCTGGTTAAACTCTTTTTTTTTTCCTCCTACAAAAATTTTAATTCATTTTTGAGAAACACTAAATTGCAGGATTTCTTCCCAGGACATCTGGGCATGGAGCAGTACAGGGAAAAAATCCATCACTTCAGGCAGATGTCTAAGAAAGGACTGAGGAATGGAAAATGGGCAGGGAAATGTGTAAAGCACTGGATGGTGAGTTCCTACCGCTCTGGAGCACAGAGCAGATCATGACTGAGTTGCACATGGAACAAGTTTATTCTCTGTCATCGGTGTGGCAGAGCAGGAGAGAAGTAAGCGGCTGAATTCCAAGAAAGCCATGGAGTGGAAATGAAGGTTCAAACAGCTTGTGTTTAAGGTTAGTGTCTGTCAGCTGTGGGGCAGGCTGCAAAAAGAAGCGTTCCAAAACCAGGTAGTGAAGTCACAGCCCCTGAAGGGCCAACTGCCATTGTGATTAGAGTAGATCCAGAGCTACTGTTGAGAAGGATGTTGCATACAAGTGGAGTGGTTTCCTCTTTCAACTGAAGCCAAACCAACAGCATTTCATTAACTTCTTTTCCCTCTTCTTTACCCCAGCTGTGTGATCTAATACAGCACTATGGATGCTGAAAAACCAGCTGGATACACTGATGGAACAATAATGCATCATGAGCTACTATTAAATACAGACATCACCTCTGTTTGTCTGTGAGATAGGACCCTGGAAATAAAGGAATTATCCTGAATTTGTTATTGCTTTGTTCCTGTGCTCTGCTTTAGGTATCTTCTCTTGGCCCCCGGAGCAGGACACTGAATTAGGTAATGTTTTACTGTTTGTGGTACATGTTTTCTTATACCCTTATATTCACTTATTACTATCAATTTATTGGCCTTTGTGCTATGTCTGATTGCTTTGGGTTCAATCACCCTGGATGCATAAAATGGTGTGGGCTTACCACAACTACAGACACACCAGAAAGACAAGGCCACACGCTGGCAATGGAATTACTGGCAAGCATGTCACTAATTACCTGGGGAGTCACACAGCCTTCTGCAAAACAGCTGGAGAGACACTCAAAGTCACAGCAAGTGTTGGTTCTGGACCAACAAACTTGCAAGAGGCTTGTCCTCTGGGCCCGCAGATAATCCTCCTGGATTTGAGGGGAGGGAGGGGAGAATACACATGGAAGGAAGGAGGGAAGGAGGGAAGGAAGGAAGGCAGGCAATTCCCCAGCAATCTGTTAGGAGCCATTTCCTAGATTATCTACAGATGGTAGTGTGCTGCAGGCTCTAGAGTGACCTCCCCTTTTATCCAGTCAGCTTCAACACTGAATGGGCTCACAGTATAAAGATTATGGGCCTTGTGCTGCACAGCATCACATACTGTCAAGGAGGGTTCAGATAAAATCCACCCACAAATACGTGAGTCATAACTCAGAAACATATTCCAATGTAGACATGTCCTGAGTCACTTCTATCTCAAAAGCTTATAAATATTTAGTTAGCCACTTAGCTTTTAATTTAGCAGAACAACAAAGGTTTATTAGACAAATCTCCGTAATTAACTTTCACTAAGGAAAGTTCTTAAATACTTCCACTCTTGCAAGTTCCTTTTCATTTCTATACAACCCAGAATTATTTAGTACATATAACTGACAAAAATCCTAATTGAACTAAAAACTGATTTCTCTGGTTCTTCTGTAATTAGTTGCACCTATTTCTAATATCAGCTTTGTTCGTTTTAAGAATATAATTTCATTTAAGCAATAGCTGGTGAGCCCGAGTAAGGATATGTCTCTCCTGATGTGGGGTGGCACATCAGCTCTTTCTAAAGACCACTGTCAATCAGACCATGCTGGAGTCAGTGAGGATGTACATGGACACATAAATGAAAAATATATCAATACATTTTCTGGAAGAACTGGCAGAGGTTTTGGGGGAAAGTCTGTCTTAAAAAAAGGCTTGCTTATATCTCTTTTTTTGCCAGTGGCAGGAGGGGAGGATAAGAATTATAATATTTAAGGTGTAGCCTTAGAAAAAAATACGTGTTATTGTTTTATAAAATCATAGATTTGTTGTTATGTGTACAAGTGTTTGAGTTAAAAGTATTTTTTATTAAAGGGTACAAGTCTTGAGTTCACATCCCTCCATTTAACAGGTTGAACCAGCAGCCAGCGAGTGCTTTACAGACCATCTTCCAGTGCAGAGTGTTCAGGGACTGCCGGAGTCCCACGAATCCCAGCTGCACAGTGGTCCTTCGGCAGAGCTGTTGGAACCTCAGAACTGAAAGGTAATCAGCAAAGGTTGGCTGATGAGCCAAGGCTGCAGCAAAGGACCAGGTCGGTTTGTTGCTTTCTTTTTTCCCATGGTCACTGGTGCTTTTCTGTTTTGCCATTATGGTTGATTGATCTTTATGCCAATAATTCACACACACAGATGCTACCTTGTGGTTTAAAGTTTTGATAAATCAAAATGTCTATTCATGTCTTTGCTGTACCATAGGGAAGAATACCTGCAACATTCTCTGTACAACATAGACAACAGGTTCTTCTTTTCCATGGGCTGAATTAAAGATTTGCATCCTCACCAACAGGGAAATTGGTGGTTCAAGAAGAGCATGGGGATAGTAGCAGAACTAATATCTGTCTGGACAAAACCAGACTTAGGTAAACTTGGGAACGAGGCAAAGGAAAGGGCAGCATAAGGGCCAAATCCACGGAGTAGTTCTTGTGGCCTCAGTACAGGAGATAGCAGGAACAAAGCCTACCCAGAGAAAGAAAGGAGCCTGGCAACTGCAAAAAAAACCCCCCAAAGCCTAAAAAAATGAGAAAGGAGAGGTGAGCTTTTCTCTCAATATAAAATGTATTATTATACCAAAATTGCCATAGCAATAAAACCACAGCTATTTATTATAGCATGAAGAGCTAATCAAAACCAACCATCAGAGGCAGCAGAACCCTGATGAACACAGGGGTTTGGAACTGGATGGTCTTTAAGGTCCCTTTCAGCTCAAACCATTCTGTAATTCAATGAACACTCAGCCTCATAAAGTAGACTTGTTATTTTCCAGTGAATAATAAAGGACTTAGGTAGAACATTACCATGGCAAGGTACCAAAACAAGAGCTGTATCTAGTTTTGGATGCTTTTCTGCTTCTGATCTTGAAGGTGACTCAAAACACTGCCCAACCAGCCAGCGTTGTATGGGGGTATCTGGAAAGTCGAGAATACAGGAAATTTCTAGAGAGTTTAAAACTAGAGGTGATTTTAAAAATTAGAGAGGGTTATTTTTCCTGTTTCACACTCAAAGGATAATTTAACATTCTGAAAACTGTGGCAGACTCACAATTGTATAAAGTTCTAGAATATAAAGTTTTATGAAGTAGCTGGTGGTATGGGTATGGGTCTGTTTGAAATACCATCACAGTGGACCTACCTGTCTGTTCTTGTGTTTGTGTACTGGATTAGAGTGACTGCCTGACTTGGACCAGATGCGAATTCTGCATGACTTTGGTATGTTCATAGGATTTTTTAGAGATTTTTCGCCTGGGGAATTGATCAGAGAATTATCTGTTTAAGTCCATGTGAGTTTGTATTCCACGTCATCGTCACCTGCAGAAAGGTGAAAGAAAGCCAGAAACCCAGGTTGCTGTAGGAAAGACAAGCCATTTCTTCCTCTTCAGGACTTTCCCGAATCTCTTATTTATGGTACAGGACCATTTTGCTATATGTTTGTTATACCTTTTAATTAATCTTGTTTTTAACCTTGGCCCTAGTAAAAAAAAAAAATTAAAAAATCAAAGCCTCTGTCCCTAGGAGCTCACACATTTAGTGTAGGTACAGACAAAATCAGGAACTTCTACAACACCTCATAGAAAACATTCTCTTCTTCATTAACTGCATCACTGCTATGGACTAACACAGCAATAGATGTTAAATGAAACATTTCTAGTGATGCAACTCGTACGAAAACACATCATCTGCACCCCATTGTGAATTTAGTTGCATAGCAGAAAAAATGAATGCAGCGGTGGCACCAGCACCAGAAAGTCATTAGGAAGCAGAGTTCTGCCAACTTTCTTAGGTACTTGTGATTGCTACCTGAACCCTTTTGAAACTGGAATAAACAATAAATGTCAAAAAAGATCATGAGAATCAGTAAGGCCTCAATATTTACAGATAAACACAATTCCTGAAAACACATAAAAGTCTGAAAATACTGGTCTGTCTACTGATTCTGTGTAGTTTTTTATTATTTTTACCTTATATTTTCATTTTCTCTGAAGTGTTTGTAGGAGAGGAAATATTCATTGCCAGTGGCATTTCCTCCATTAGAAGTAGAATCTATTATGTCTGTTTAGGTAAATTCCTTTCCTTCCTATTTCATTTCACAGCTGTTTGCCGTTGAGGGCTTCTTGCCTTTTGGCTGCTCCAGCACATCTCCCCCCAGTACAGGAAGCTATGAAGTAATTCCTTTTGTCATTTTGGGAAGAAGAGCCCAGTACGTGCAAAGGATCGTATGTTTGGTGGGGTTTTTTTACTGCAGAACTAATACCAGACTGCAAACTTTGCCTCTTTCTCAGCTTTCGGCATTGTTCATGTCTGACCCATTTACAAAAATAATCACACTCTTCAGAATCCCATTTCAGTCCCTCCTCCCTGGCATATGGGACTCCAAGTCAAGCTTTTCTGCTGTTGCGTTAGAAAAACCAGTTCAGTTTCTTCATATCGTCGCCCTTAACATGCCCCCGGTACTTCAGGTCTGCTGCGTTTCCCTTCGAAGGGGCGGCAGGTGACCTCGAGTAGCTTTGCAGCGACATCTCGTGGCCTGACTCCCCTGGAACAGTGTCAGAGATTCCTCTTCCAGAGTGGAGAAGGTCTTGTGTGGATTGAGTCAAATATTTCACACAGAGAGGAGGTAGGATGCCATTTGAAAACCAAGTCATTAACTGTGCTTGATTAGATAATTGACACTGTCAACATGATTGTCAATTGTACAAAAAATAAGTTAGAAATTGTTTCACATGCTAAAAAGAATATAGATATTTGCCATTTTCCTGAAGGCTGCAAAGTTTGGACAGTATAGTAAGATGGACATCTGAGGTTGCATACATCTAATCACACATTATCTAGTGCACAAATATAATAGAGATATAAAACAATTTATCTCTTGCTACAGTAAAATAATAGAATATGGAAATACTTCATCTCCTCGTGTGTTTAGCTACTCACCATCTAAACAGCTTCATACTTCTTGGGGTTTAAGTACTTGAGGCCATGCAGACTAAACTAAGGGGAGAGAACCTAAAGTAGCAACGTACAGCAGGTCCACAGTGTATCAGCCCTCAGTTTACAGAATTTGATTTTGTCAAAGATATTTGTGTGTCCTTCGGTGTAAAGAAGAGTTTTTGCAAGGAGGAGAGTAGAAGTGTACTGACTTCCAAAGTCTACGTGGAAAACCAGTGTAGGACCAAACCCCAAAAAAGGGAACAAGGATAAGTCACACAGGAATCACAATAAAGTCTGGGGATTTGTCCTTAGCTAAAAGCTCTATTTCGTGTTCTTGTGTGCTGTGAGATAATGACTCATCCGTAGCAGAGGTAAGGGGAAACCATGTTTTTCCAGAGGAAAGGGAGCTCTCAGGAGAAATTGATGGCCTCTTCCAAAGTGAAGAACACTGAATGTGCTGCTGAGGGAAGGGCTTTCCCTGGCTTGTCCAGGTGAGCTGATGGGAAGGGTGTTCTGGCAGCGGATGGCAGGAACCAGGTGGCTTTGAGCCTGCTGCCTGCAGGGAATGTCGCTGTCCCAGTGACTGGCCTTCATGGCAGAGACTGGTGACTCATCTCATCTTGCAGTCACGCAAAGCAAATTCCAGACCTGGTGATGAGAATGCCTTGGAATAATTAAAATTGCTGTCACACATGGTATTTTCATGTTCAATCTGTGTATCTTTATAAGCTGTATACCCTTGCCAGGCACTTTAAAAAGCTTTCATTCTGAAACAACTCAATCCATTGAGTTAATGGATTAACTCAAATTGCTGCGTCTGGGGTATATTTCTCTATATTCTGCAGGCAATTCCATACTCTCCCAATGAATTCCATATGGGTGTTCTGTATAAATTTTGTTCAACAGAAGCGGAAGTCAGCTATGTTTGGAAGATGTGGCTTTTCCATGTAGTTTCTCAGCAGCCCACTGGAACACACTGTAAGACATACAGTGCACTCTGAGTCTCTGATAGCTTTCAGTGATGACGCTGGACTTCAACAAAAAATTCAATTTACCTGTTAACTCTACTGGTATTCTCTTCAATGAATTGCACTTGAAAGTAATTGCACTAACATGTAGCTGCATTTTTTAATGCCTTTCAGATACAACACTTCCTCATGCTGCATTGGCAGCTTATTTCCTTCAGCCCCAGCCTTACAGAGGTTTCAGGCTGTAGCTTCTTCTCCAACACTTTTGTAACTAGAGATTCCTGTATTATTAAAAACATGTTATGTCCTGGACTTAGCTCAACTTTTCTGGAAAGCAATCATCTGGAAGTCAGCCTGAGATCCAGCTGTGTCACACGGATTTTCCCTGCTTTCTGAAACGATCTGTTCCACTGCTTGGGAGGTTTCTGGGTCCTGGGAGCAGGGACTGTCCAGTGTGTCACCACTGCTGTTGCAGTGCAGAGGGGAGGCCATGTCAGAGGGCTGCTCCGAGGGTTTCCCTGGAGCAGGAGGCAGGGGAACAGACAGAGGGACGTTCATCATGTAGAACACGTTGCCCAGGCGTCGGGACACCTTTAAATACAAAGGCACAATTGCAGCAATTACTTCTTGCTGTTAAAGCCATTAAACATCAAGCCTGACTCTGGTGCAGCAATGCCAGGGACATCCAGGGCATCTCAAAGGGTTATCACATTCTTGTGAAAAAAATCTCTTCCTTTTTCACTCTCTCATATTTTTCTAGGCCCGGGTTGTGGAAGGAGCTTGTCAGCTTAGGATGACTGGGCCTGACAGCAGGATCCTCCTGCTCCTGAGGTGCTGCAGCACCCATGGGACAGAGGGGAGGCAAACTGCTGGCCAGGAGTGGGGAAGTTGGTTGGAATGAGAGAAGAGTTAGAGAGTACAAGGAGTTAGAAAAAAGGAAAAAAAACAGGCAACAACAGAAACACGCAGAGTGTTGATATTAGTGGATGAAATGAAGGACAGGAAGCTGCAAACAGCGAGGGACAGTCTGTTCCTGAAAAATGTGCCTTTATATTCCTTAGTGTCTCCCTGCATACTGTGATAACACACAGAGAAGTAAAGCAAACTTTGCTGGAGTAATTTCTTTTCTCTCAATATTATGGCAGTTACCTTAAAAGTGAAAAATAAAGTGCTTTAATTTGGAAAAATTCTCTCCTATCAGCTTCTGGCTCTTTCATGTCTCTGTGACTCATCGTCTTGGCATACATTCAATTATCATACCTGAGAGCGGATTTTTAATGCTGGTCCGAGTTTTAATCCCATTGTATCCAGGAGATGTTCCTCTGTTAGCAGTGGAAGGGTTTCTCCATCAATAGCATGGTCTTTAAATATCTGGTGAAATGATAAAACACATCACAGTGCGCTAAAATATACTTTGGTTGTTATTTTTCATGCTTAACCCTGAGGCATAAACAATAAAAACAAGAAATAATAATTTTACTGTTTTATCTTTGTATTCATCTTCTAACCGCACAAAGAAAACTACTATTATATTTGTAACTTTGGGACAATCAACTACCCTCCCACGTTTACATTTGTTTGTTGACATTTAAATCTCGATGGTCCTAAAGACCTGAAAGTGTGGTGAATATTTATAATCACCTGAGCATAATCTGAGCAGCCTGGGAGGCTGACGATGAAGTTGTGCACATCATCAACGGTCCACTTGCGAATGTCTTCGATAGAGGAAATGTCTTCCCCATTCAGGATCAGGCCATGAGCTCCTTTGGAGAGGAAACACAGAAGTTATGTTGGTAGAATTTTGCTGGCAAATCAGGAGAAAATGATTGTTGACATGAGAATTTTTACACTTTTTCAGAACCTAATATATTAACAGCAGGGTGTAGTCCAGGGCAGATACAGGAGTCCTAGACACAAAATCATGGGTAATGAGCAGAACCTTGTTCTAAAGGGGTTTTTTTGGTGGTTTCTTTTGTTGACTGCTGGCACTGTACCTACCAGTCACTACACATATAAATCATGCTGCAGGAGTTCCTCTAATGAGTACATTATCCAATGCTTTTTCTTCTTTAGACTTTACTATTGCCTTGATTTGACTAATATTTCGGTAGAACAGATCCAAGCCTTTGCTAGTCCATAGTGCTTACTGTGAGTTAGGACATATAGAAAAGTTGTGGGCTGAAGGGAGAGGCTAACTCACAACTTCATTCAGCAATTTTCTTTTTTTTAAATTTCCTTTCCTTTTTAAAACAGGAACTGAATACAGATATTACTATCCGCAGCATTAGAATTCTATTTTAGTTGCAATGACTCTACCATACCAAAATTTTACTTAAAACAGAGGGAAGAATTGAGAGGCCAAATCAATAAAAACAGATTATACCAACATTACACTGTAACTGTAATCTGGAGATCTGACAAACCTGAAGGTAACAATGGGTTGTGGGGCACTGGAAATCCGTATGGTAATGTTGAGAATGGGATTGCAGAAGGGTAAAGGTACTTGTCATCAAAAGCAGCACAGGAGCTGTTGGCTTCCTTCTCATTTGTGTTGCTGCAGCTGGTGGTTTCAGTAGGAATTTCGTGAGTAGCACAGTTTTTTCTCAGGCCTTGTTCAAACTCTTTACAGTTTTTGGCAACTGCGGATGGCTCAGTCTGGTTTTTGCTCTGCTCATGTTTGTTTGGTGTCTCCACCTCTATTTCTTTCTTGTCTTCTTTCTCATCATCCACTGCAGCTGAGGCAGAGTCCGTGGATTTGTCATCCGCCTGGTTCTTTGTGCCGTTGGCACTGCCCTCGGCAGTTTTGTGATTTCCTGCTCTTCTCCCTGGTCGGCGTCCCCTCTCCCTTTGCAGTGTGGTGACTGGCGGGTACGGGCTGGTTGTCATGAGCATGGTGTTGCCATGGATTTCATCCAGGGTGGTACGATGGACATACAGGTCATTGGGAAGGTGCCCTTCTGGTAGCCTGTGCCTGCCACGGAATGCAATGGGACTTGCTGGCATCCCATGGTAAAGGAAAGGGGCTTCCAAGCCCAGGAGTCCTTTCCGATGGGCTTTCTCCATTTCCTTTTGCTGAAAAATAGCGCTCATCTCCATTTCCATTCTAAGAGACACACAGAGCACAAGCAGTTAGGGCAGCTCAGTTCCTTCATCACCTTTTTTTTTTTCAGCAGCCAATTAAAACTCAGATAAAGGAATAGGCAAGAGTACTGCTTGTTTTCTCTCCCCTACACTGCTGTGTGTGAGAGGGCACAAATTGCAGAAGGAATTGCAAACCTGGCTGTATTAATTGTGCTGTTGGATACATACAGTGAGCTCAAAGAAAGGGAAAGCATATCTTCCATGTGATGGCTCTAGAAAATACTTCACACAAAGGAAGTGTTATTTGTGTATTGCTATTCCAGGCATGGTGATTATATTCACTTGGGATTTGGAAAACTGTTTCCCGGGTCATAAATGTTGAAAACTAAGGAAAATTATTGATTTACATTACCAGTCAGAAATTTGTACTGAAAACTGCAAAATTCCAGTGATATTGTAAATGATAAAGAACTAGAATGGTTTTATCTCTCAAACCTGTGCGTCCATTCAGAGTAAGCTAAAGCTAAGTCTCTTGAGTAACCCTCCACAGTGCCTGGCACCCAAGCATGACTCTGAGGGTATGAAAGGGTGAGATCCTGGAGGGAAGTGTTCAACTGATCTCCTTCCTTGGGGAAAAACGCTCCACAGTCTGTGCCAGCTTCCTGCTCCTGTCACAGTAGGTAGGAGGGCTTACCAATGGGATACAGAGAATAGAAGTAGTAGTATTTGTCTCTGCTGTACCAGCCCTTGCTGGCATCAACTTTCTCTGGAGCCAGGCCAGTGATCAAACAGAAAGCTAGAGCTCCTAGAGGAGCTTTGAGGAGCTTTCAGTGGGATTTCTGCATCTTTGGAAAAGAGCCTGTAAAGTAAAGCACTTTAAAGTGCACCAAGATAGCTTTCTTAATGCTGCAATGAGGATGACAGGTCAGAGAGAGTCTGACTTTCAGGAGAGTGTAAAATTGTCAGGAAAATAGTTTGGCAAAAGCTATCTATATAGATTTTTGTTTTGAGGAGGAATTATTTGATCACATCATTCAGGGCTTTTTCTCTGCCTTCTTTTAATCTTTGAAACAACCTCCAAATTATTGACCTTCCGCTCTCAGAAATACAAGGGAAGTGTTTTGTCTGTGTACCATGTCCTTGTACGTTTTGCCTGATTGTCATTACTCCCACTCAGCTCTTGAGGTGGAGATAAACAGCAGAAAGCATTACATTCCTGCCTACTCCTCCAGCTGAGGTAGCCTGTTCCTGCCAGGACCAGAAGACGGAGCTTTGGGATGAGGCAGAGTCTCCTGGAGAACAAAGATTTGAGCCCAGGTGCTCAGGAGATTGTCAATACCTGACTTCTGGAACAACTGGAAGGAGGAAGTGCAGCCCTAAAGATGACCTGTGCTGCAGAAAACTGTGTGAATACAGTGGAGATTGCCAGGCAAAAAACTGGGGTAGAAGGTTTTTAAGGTTTAGGTGAGCTGTTTCATGCTGGAGTTTTGCTGTTTGCTGGGCTGAGGAAAGAGCCTGAGCAGGTAGGACCAGCTCTGATGTGGCTGTGGGTGTATGACATGGCCATGTTTGCTGCTAGTTATTTCACTTGTTTTTCTCAAGGTTTTTGCCATGTGGCAAGAACTGTAGGAAATGCATTGGTGATGTACATCTTGTGCTTTCAGGAGTTCAGTAATTGAGCTTTGCTGACTGAAAAGCTCAAAACACTTCTGTTATAATTCTCTCCAGACATACACACAGAGCTTATCTGCTCCTTCTCTTAGTCTCACTGTGTGAGGGACACTATCCCTGAGTACTGTGCTGCAGCCCAGTGCAGGAGTGGCTGAGGTTAGAGTTCCTCTATGGAAATGGTGTAGCTGTGAGGGAGGGCACTGGTGGTGTCCTAACCAGCTACTGACTACACTGAAACTGGCACAAATAACTGGACTTTCTACAGTCACTCTGATATTCCTATTATTTGGTCAAACTAGGGAAGCTGCCCACCCTGGAAGGGTGGAGACACAGCTGCTCATCCCAAGGGCCCGGCTGCAGAGGCCTAAAGTGTTGTGCGCGACGTCACACAGCTGTAAAGTTGGAATTTTTTTCTGAACTTTTGTAGTTTCAGAGTGTTTGGATCCACAGTTCAAGGGCTGTGGCTGTAGTTTGTTTTTTTTCTTAACCAAGCTAAGAGGTTTGTTTATTTTTGTTACATCACTTTAAGAATAAAAGCACAATAGTGCAAGCAGAAAGTCAGTAGCTTCAGGCCTTAATTGATACTCAAAGGCCCTCTGCTTTTCTGGGTGACTTGAAAAAAAATCTCAATCACTTTGCTGCTTTAATCCTGGCATGCATCTCAGAGCAAAACTTGCTATTGATTACCTGGCAATATTTTGCTTTTGAACCAGTTCTTGTCTTCTGGCCACAGCTTCCATGGATTCTGGTTGTAGAAAGCTGTATCCTTAAAGGGAAGGGGAAAAAAAAAATTAAATCCACTTGTTTCCTCACGCAAATGTGCAAACCCCAAAGCAATGCAGACACTTTAGAAAGCTTTTTAAGTTTTCAGCTGTAGGCTTCACCAGGAAGGTGACAGGATTTCAAGTTAAATCCTATTTGTAGTCATTGTTGTGGTGGGAATATGTAGAAGGAACATGATGTCCAGTATCAGGGGTTTTCAGGAGCAGGTCAGTAATTAGGAATACCTGCCATTAACTATAAAGGAAGGAGACAGCAGGGTGGTTTTATTTGGTGACTTATGACTTTGAATTACATATAACTGCTCAGAAAATAATAGCCATCAGTTGAGCAAAGCGAACCTGGTCCTTCAAGACTGCTTTCAGCCTGGAGGCCGAGTAATTTTAAATTACATTTCCTCTTGAGGGAATCTCTTATTTGAGATCCGTTTTAAGGGGGGGAAAGCTGAAGTCAGAAACTTTTCTTGGTAGGTTGATGTGGCATTGAAAATTCATTCACTCATCTCAAAAAAAGAATCTTAAGCTGACTTTGTATAAAGCAATATGTAAATTTTTGTGCAGCATGACACGAGTGCCATAGTTGTGATGTCCAGCCTTCCCCTTGGAGCTGTGCCCTGTAATTTTGAGCCTTTATTAAAAAGGATGTGTATTTGCCCCACACGAATTAAGTGGCATGTGATATTATCATTACGGAATATGACTGGTATTAAAGCAGCCAATGCTCATACAAGAGCAAGAGTAAAATGTAGTGTAAAAGTGTTGTTGAGAAGCTCTTTTTTAGCTATAGCCTTTTGTTTGGGTGTGAAAATGCTTGGAAAACGCAAAGAGAAAAGGAGGCAACGAAAACATGCAAAAGACTCTGAAAACAGTGTGTTTAACAAAAGCTAGAATGGACATGCTTTGACCTAAACTAGCAGTTTAGAATCTCTGGTGAGCAGGCTGCCTCCTTTTAGTGAGACTGTTTCTCTAAATGAAATAAACTGTTATTGGCACTACCAACAAACCTAGGGAAAACTTGTGGGTGCGGTTTGCTTTCTGATCCACATCGTCCAACTTCTCAGGATGCAGAGTGTGCTTGGTTACCTGGGGCTGGGTAGACACGGTTGGACAATAGGTTTGGCATGTGGGGGTGCTGTGGGACTGCGGGTCCCAGGTGGGATGCTATGTGGATTTGTCTGGGGTCAGCTGAGGCCATCATTTCAGTTGAAGGTAGCAGATCTCTGAGAGGAAAAAAAGAAATACGTTCAGATACGCAGAGGATATAGTTTAGTTAAGAATAACCAAAGGTCTTTACAACCTCAGGAACAGCACACACAGAGTCGTGATTAACTGCAGTGCTGGTACAGAGAAATAGTGCCCCGTACCTGTCGACCAGTCGCGGCTCGAACTGGGCGGGGATCGCCTGCATCCTCTGCTGGCCCGGCCCCATCAGCTGCGGGTTTACTGCCATCAGCTGATTCCTCATTAACATCTCCTGCCGCTGCCGCAGTTCTGACACAAAGCACACACAGTTCTGCTGTCAGCGGGGTAAGTTAGGAAGTGGTTCTGGCTGCAGTATGACTTTACCAGAAAAAAAATATTTTGTTTTGTTTTGTTTCCTCTCCTCAAGTGCAAATCACACCTTTTTTTAAATAGCAGAAACTAAAAACATGTTTTCACTGCTACCTGAACTACTTCGTTTAAGTAATGCGGATTTATGCAATCAAACTGCAATAAAAATAAAGAGGATGTGGTCAGTCAAGTGTACCAAAGAACAAATTACAATGAATAATAATTCACATAACACTATGAAACAGAAGAAAATAGCCATGCATGTTAAGCTCTCTGCTTCAGAGGGTTTTCATTCCTAATACAGTTTCATTCTTGGAAAAATTGTACTAGATGGAACCTGCACTGTCATGAAAAAGCATCTCCAGAAAATAGAGCCTACAGTGGTGAGCCAGAGCATCATAATGTCCAGCTGTGGCTTTTGTTCTGAGCTCTTCTGTGACATTTGCTTGTCTTCCAGATGCTCAGCATCTCTTAATCAAACACTGAATTCCAAGAGCCCTGTGTGTTAAATTTTAATTACTTTAAAAGAAATATTTCTGCAGCTACTCCTAAGATAAATTTGAAACAATTTTTAAAGACACCAAACCTACTGCTGGCTGTACAGATACCAGCAGTCCTGTAACTGTGTGTGCAGTTGGGTTCCTTGCTGCTCACCTCCTGCTGCCATGCTGCCTGCCAGTCGGTACAGGTGCTTTTCCTCCAGTGTTCCCTGTTCCCCCAGGATGGACATCTTCCTCACATGCTCCCGGGGAGTCATGCTGCAGGCAGACAGCAACTTAGCTGATGTAGAGAACTGAAGCAGCAGCACCAAAGAGAGAAATAAGGCATTCAACAATGAGAAACAGAGCAGGTTATGCAGGTTGTGTCTCAGATAAGCAGGTGGTCCTGCCGGTCACGGCTGTACCCTTCAGTGCTCGTGGGTTGTAGTGTTTTCCATATAGAAACTTCCAGTTTTCAGGACAATGCAAATGCTACCCTTGTGAGTTGTTCAGTGTCCTTGGATCTTACAATGCAAGGAAAATCGGGATGTTGGAAAATAGCACCTGCTCAAAAGGATGTAATTGAGCCCAAGCCTTTGCCTTTAGCCCCTGGTGTGTCACAGCAGCTCTGAGAGCAGTGATGTGCCCATACTTAGGAAGCCAGGTATCTTTGGTTCCATTTCAGAATTGTAATAGTTTGGAGCCCTGTCTACTGTAAACTAAGTGAAGCAGATGAAAAAAAGGTAGAAATTTTCTCTTCCAAATTACATCAGCCCCTTAAGGCTGCCAAATGAAGGAAAAAAGGTAGAAGCACACGTTTTGTAGTGATGAAAACAGTGATAAAACCAGTAAGACTCTGATTAATTATTAAATAATATATATAATTAATATACACAATTAATATATACAATTAATAATTATAAAGGAAGCAATTCCTGTAACCCAGAGCCTGGGTGTTAAAAAGCTATCCTGTATGGAATGCTTTGAGTTCAGGATTTGGCAGAGGGAGCAGGCTGGCTCCAAAGGCAGCAGTAGGAGCATCTGTACATTCATCTCACACTAGACTTGCACAGCAAATGATTTTAAATTTTAAATTTTTTTAAGTAAGGAGTTGAATTTCCATCCCCATTTAGCTCTGATGAAATGGATTCATTTAGACTGAAAGTAGAGGCTGAACTTGGACTAAATCACTGGTGTTCCCCAAAATAAAAAGTGCTTTACATTTACAAATGTAGATGTTGGATTCAGTGTTGGCCAAGATTCAGCTTGTCCTGGCAGCAGACAAATCTGTCAAATCCCAGACCAGCACTTTGTTCCTGACATATGTATATGAACATGTGCTGCTGGACGTGTTTCCATGTGCCTTTTTTTTAGGATACTTTAGACTTAAAGCGATTTAGGATGCTGGGTGCCTCATGAAGAGCATTTGAGCTGCCAAAGTGCTTCTGAGCTGCTAAAGCATTTTAAAGCTCAGTACTAAAGCGATTTGGTGCTGGACTAAACTTTTCAGCAGCTCAAAAAATAAGTGGTAACTGGGATGATGGTATTTGCCATACCATATTGTTCAGTGAGCCTTTTAGGTGTTTTCCTCTTGGATAAAGGCACTGTATTGAACACTCTGCAGAACAAACTGGAATTTTACACTTCGTGCTGCTCTTCTTACAGCCTGGCCTTTGGCCTTCGTCTGGTGCATCTGACTAGAGAAACCTGGTCTACCTGAAGATGTCGATTATTGCAGGGGCATTGGACTAGGTGGACTTAATAAAGGTCTCTTCCAGCTCAGACCGTTCTGTGATTCTGTGATATGAAGGTGCAAAGAAACCATCAGACGTTCAGATAGACATAATGGAAAAAAGACCCAGGAGGTTTTAACCTTTTTATTCTAGTAAATCAGGGGAAAAAATTAAAATTAATAGTGAGTTTTAGTACTGACAGGTTTTTGTCTGTCAGATAACTGACAAGTTGTGCCACTTTTGGTTTTTAGGAACTGCTAGAATGTGTCAGTCTCCTGTTTAACTCACGGTGCTTTTCTTCTGGGGAAATGTCCCTGTGTGGGAAAAAAGACACACAAGTCACTTTCTTCATCAGACTTTCCTAGAACTTCTGCACTTCCCCCTAAATCACACTGGTGACTAAAATTGTATGATGCAACTTTAAATTGTAGAATCATGGAAAACCTAGTGGCAAAACAGCCATCTGTTCTGGCCCAAATCCCTCACGTGGGATCCCACACACCCTGCCTGTTCTGACCAACATCTATCCAGAAGCAAGCAGCAGTGAGTGGTTAGAAACCAGTAGCATCAGCCTGGCTGTGATGTTCTCTGTGCAGTTCCCAAAATAAGTCTGGATGTTTTATTACATGTGAAGGATAACACAGTGACTGTTGACAGGCAGTCTCACACTGCCTCCTTTCAGAGCTGAAGCAGAAACTACATAAGAACTTTCTTTAAAACTTCCTTTTGAATATGAGGTTTTCTTTTAAGTATTGGTATTTTCCCTGAATGTAGGGTAATGATTACAATAGCATCCCCTGCAAAGTGATCCATATTTACTGATAATTGTTATCCACCAGATGACCGAGATTCACAATCCACCATTTCAGACAACATGCATCAGATAAACAACTTGTCCTTGCAAAGACAGACTACATGGTCTGTTGGTTTGAAGAGAAAGATATAGTATGGAAGAGATATAGTATTGAAAAAATAATGGGATAATATGATTTAAAAGTTCTTTGGTATCTTCCACTAAAGCTATAGCTTGCTGCTTCCACTGGTCCAGTTTTTGAATCACCATGAGCCAAAAGGAGAGTTTGATTCCTAAATGAGGTTTTCACTGGAGTTGCTTCATGAAATCATTCTGCTTTTTTCATTGGTGTGACAATCAATCCTGTCTAGCTTATCTTGGATTTCTTCTCAGATGTGTAAAAATAACTCTGGTATTTGTGATATAAAGTTGAGATGTTATTTCTACCAGGATTCTAATCTCTTTCTCGAGGTTGAATGGCAAAGTATCAGTATGGTTCAAACTTAATTTGAAGGACGTGTTTTGTATGTATGTGTTATCTGTATTAAATTACTTCTTTATTTCCCTGAATTTCCTGTCAGTGAAGTATTGAATTGATCAGGTGGGATAAATAGCTTAATAACCTAATATAAAGATTTGTATGTAGCTGTGTCAGGAGAGGATGCACTGAACCTGACTAATCCATGTTATTCCGTTTGGAAAAACACCTTTTTCAGTTGCTTAGCTGGGGTTCTGACCTGCAGGTCAAATTTGGGGTAGTTTAAGTTCGTACTATTTTCATAACAACTCACGTATTAGAAACCACATCAGTGGAGGAGGATCTGTGTGGCAAGAGGGAAAGTACACTTCTGATACGTTTATTAGCTGGGATTTGAGAGTAGCTCAAAATCTGGCATCAGGGTTCATATAAATTCATACACGCCAGCTGTCCAGAGTTAGATTCATATATGGCTCTGCTCTGATCCTATTGCACAAATCCTGGCTGTACAGCACATTACAGGGATGAAGACAAGTTAATCTCTACCTTTAGAGTCTTACCCTTAGCAAACCCTTCTTGGCAGCAGGCAGAACCACTCACCCAGGACTAATTCTGTCTCAATTTATTAGATGAGAAGGGACAAGACACAAACTTCATGAACCAGAAGCATTTGCAAATCTAATCATGCAACAGTTACAAAATATCTATAGCAGTCTAGGTGTTGAGGTTATCAATTGCACTGGCAAAATACAGTTTGGTCTTATATGTAATAGAGACTTGTTGGAAAACCTGGTTTTTTAGTTAAATGCATTGCAATTTCATTAACTAATACTGCATTTATTTACATTGAACACATGGAATTAGCATTTTTTAAAGCCAATGTTTAGTGTACTTCAGCAGTGGCTCCACAGACTGTTTGGAAGAAGCTGAGTATGGTTTAAAATGCTCAGGTAAATTTGTGTCATCTAAATCAGTCACACGTATAATATGAACATGTATTCATGCTTATGAGTGAAACAGATAAATGAAGACATGTGTAATCTCATTTGCATTTCCATTGGCTTCCCTTTTAGAAAAAGCTCACCTGATTGCTTGAGAAGTCAGGTGCTGTTTTAAAAAATAGATAAATATTCCAGTATTATTAATAGTGCTAATGTTATTAATTGTAGGATCAATGGTTCTTGCTCTAAATCTGGGCTGAGACATAAAACTAGAGATTGTAATTATTCCAGAATCCACAGTCAGCAAAATAAATAACTTTTGGAAAGGAAAAAAGCAATTATGCTAGCATTATGTCATACAGGAGCAGGAAATACATCTTCCTAATTGGAGTAAGGTGCCATTGGAGAGGCTGTGGGGCTAAATTCTAATCCTAGATACGTGGGCACAGACTGCTCAGAGACTGAGATTAGAGTGTAATCCTAAAACTGGATTGAGAATGATACATTCCCTAAAGAAAGGAAAATAACTATATTTATACTGTGTGTGTCAGCCAGCAGAGTTTGTGTTGCATGCCTTCACACTGACTCGGAGACACGGATGCTTCCCCGTTCTTGAGCCACCTGACTGGTGAAATTGTGAGAAGCAAGGCACTCTTTTTTAAACACACACTTCTCAGGAAGTACTCAAGGCTTAGTGTTGGCAAACTCAGTCCTTCAGGAACTAAGCTGGGTTCATAAGAGAAGCTCATCTTGTTCCCCTTGGAATGGCTGCGGGCAAGGGAAGACTTATTCCTGTGAGCCACTAAGGCAGCAGACAGCCTGAGGCACGGGCTAAACCCACGGGTGGAGATGTTTGTGCTGTGCACAAACACACGGGAGGGCCTGCAAAGCCTATGAGGAGAGAGAGACAGATGGTGGAGGAAAAGGGAGCTGAGTTCTGACTGTTTGATGTGGCGTTGGAGGCACAGAGATCCAGGACAGTCAGCAGCTGAGGAGGGAATTGTGCTGAGCGCTTCTCCCTCTCAGCTCAGTGCAGTGACCATGGGGCTGGTCCCTGCACAGCCACAGGGCTGATACTTATTTCTGTTTGTGACAGCACCCAAAGGCTCCTCTGGGATCACTCTGAGGGCTTTAACAACTCCCGGTAAAAAACTAAGTACAATAACTAGGCAAGAACTAATGAAAATAGTGGAGAAATTGTGTGCATGCACACACAGAATACTGCACACTCAGCCTGGATCCTGGCAAACTGGCACAGGGAGAAGATGTTTACAAGGGATGGGTCTTTCTATTACATCAGTTATATACACAGAGATAAAAGCATTATGTCATTTGTTTTCCTTGTGGATTTCCTTCATAATTAGGGATGACACTTGAAACATTATACTCTTTCTTTGACTCTTTCAGAAGACTAGAGATTGCAAAATATGGCAAAAGTGGGATCAGTTAAAAGGAAACTAAACTCTGTATTTTTTACTTTTTGATAATTATTACTTTTTAAGCATTAAAAACAAATGTGTTGCTTTTTAATTTTATTTTTGAATACTGGAAATGGAAACTGTGGGACAGAAAGCTTTCTGATCATTGGAGGGCCAGGCTAGTACTTCCAAATGAAATGCAGTTGAATTTTAGTGGGATTTGTGTCTCGCTTTTACATGAAATATTAATGCAAATGACAACTCTCCCAGTGCCAAAAGTAACTAGGTAGTGGAAAAAGGAATGAATTTTAGGTAGGCTATTTTAAATTGTTTTAATTTAGCAACTTTCTAACTTGACTGGCTGACTAAGAGCTTGAATCTAGAAAATGCATACTGAATCCTCAGTACCTGCCCTTTTCAGTTAGAATATTAAATACTGAAGTGGTATCACTTGGATTTTCCAAAATCCTACGTTTGATTAGTCTTCCACCACTAAGGTAAATCAAAATGATGTAGGTTTCCATCATTAATCATTTCAGGTCAGCTTTCTCTATTACAAAGCAAAATACAGCACATACACATCTTAAAAAATATTTGCAGGTCTGTTCAAATATATCTATGTCACAGATGCCAGATACTAAGCCCACTATTGTTATCCAAATTCATGTATGAAGTCACAGGTTTTGCTACAAACTTTTTTCCCTTGTGAGATTACCATGTGGAATTGCACACCTGACCCTGTGAACAGGCTCAGGAATCAGCATCTCAGACGGAACATTTTCAGCTCCAATTTGAAGGATCAGACCATGACAGAATTATTTGAGGTAGGATTGCCTGCCTCTCTTTCTCTTTCCATATCTGGTGCACTGTGGAGGTCTGGAAATTCACATGTTCTCTAACTAAGGAACTTGAATTTGTCACTCAAGAGACAATGTAGTAGTGCCCAAGCCTTTCTCAGTTCTACAGCTAATTCTGCTTGCATATTCAGATAGTAACGAAATATAAGGAACCCTCATTACATTATGATATTATTTTTTTAAAAATTATCCCGCTGTGTACATTGATGTCCCACAAAGCTGCCAGCACCGGGGTTCGTTGTGATGGCTATACACATAGAGGCAAATTTTTCACTGGGTAAATCTAATGTAGGTACATCAGACTAAAGCAGCCGAATATATCTATGTGATGATGGCCTTGATTAATTCTGATTGCACACGGATTTGGAAAATCCACTGCACCAGGAAATAACTATAAAGTATAGAGATTTTTCTGTCGTACTTTAGAAGATAAATTAGCACAAATGTTAAGATATATATATAAATATTAACAACCACTTAGCTTTTAAGAATATTTTGTTATGGATAGACAAGACAGGGAAATGTTTGTGCATATATAACAAGCAATGCAATCTGAATCCGAAGTCCTCTAGAAAAATACTGAGTATGCAATGACAAGCCTTCTCGAAGCAAAATCTTCCATTTGTGAAACAGATCTTTAAATATTTCTAAAATGATCAAATTATGTCATAAGAAATACAGCATTTGCACCTGAATATGCAGAATTCTTTACCCGTAAGAATACCCATAGCAGATTGCTGAGAAATCAAAATAATCATATACTTTATTTTTTCTCTATCACCCTGCCTATTCCTAACTTTACTCAGAGCACTCAAGTGCTGCTCTTAAATAAAGTCACCACAAACAAGTTTGCTTTGATCTCCTCTATTTCTGCAGTGAGACAAGTCTTTCCTATTTAATCTGAAAAATCACACACCTTTTGGTATTACTTAACAGGTGTTTCATCACCATTTCCATTAAAAAGCCAGCGCTTTTTATTTCATGTATACTTACATCTATCGTGCAGACCTTAGTTTTGGGTACAATGAAGCCACCATGAACATCCAGGAGTGTGTCCTTTCTCTGTGAGTCTTCCTTCCGGGCTGCCTCAGTAATGTGTTTGGCAGCTTTTAAAACACATCAAGATTAACATGTCAAAAACTGCCTTAACTAACGCTGACTTTACTTTAAATACAAAGTGAACTTGTCTTGATTAGCCCTCATCCCTGCTCCTAAGCCCTCCCCACTCTGACATCAGAAGCTCTTCTCCAATACCATCCCCTAACCAGGCTGTAAAAACATAATTACACGAAGAGCACTACACTGAGCTGATAAACCTATTTCACATTTAACCTGCTAAGCCGTTGTTAGCTTTTAAGATGCTTGATGCATTCACTTAAAATCTTCCTGTTCCAATAAGAAATACAAGACAAGGTTTGCAATTGCTTAGCTCTTTCCTGTTGTGTTAACTATTTATACTGATTTTCAGAAAGGGTGCACTTCTGACTCGGCAAGCAGTTGTCCCAGAAATGTGATATCCCAGAGCTGTGTATCCGATGGGATTGGGGGGAGCTGCGAGGGGGAAATCCTGTTAAGCATATTGTGAGGCTAACACAGGGATCAGTTGGTTATACTGCTCAAGCCGGCAGTTTACTCTTTAATTCTCACTGGCCATGAGTTGTCTCTCAGAACCAATGCCTAGAAATGGCAAGTCTGGAAATGTCAGGGAGTGCTTTGCTTCTTCCAAGATCTGTGTCAGGTGATGGGATGTCAGGCCTGGTGTTTGTTAATCCTTAATTGCCTGCCTAAAATTCAACAGGTGCTTGCTGCAACAACGAAAAATTGTCCCTTGTTCTATCTCAAACACTAACACAGTGCCTAAACCTGGGGCAAAGGGGCTCATTCCTATCGAAAATCACTCTCAGGGAAGTGTTATCATTAGCAAAGGGGTGTAATTCTGCTATACATCTCAACCTCACAGAAAAAAAAAATTATAACACAGAATAAATAATTTTTAATGTGGGATTATTTTAATTTTTTTAAGTGACTGTGACTAAATATTTTTGTTGTAAATCCCATATAGGCTATTTTGCTGCTGCCTGAACCTTCTTTATATAGAAGAAAATCACACCCAGAAACATCGCTTTAAAAATCCGCTACTGGGTTTTAAAAATAATTTTAGGTCCACCTTTAAAAAATTAAATTATTAGAGACCAGTTCAAATTAACTGCAAATAATTTTCATGCGATGGTCCAAATCTTTGCATGTGCAGGCAGACAAGGAAGCAAAGGAGCATTCTAGGCCTAAAGATAATTTTCACCTCATGTTCATTTCAGTCCACTCACTCTGTAGCTGCCTACAGAAACCTGTGACTTGAAATGTAATGAGTAGATACAGTCTTGAAAAAAGTTCCTCTGCTGGGATTTTTTCAAGATTGTCTGGGTCAGGCTGGATCAAATGCTGTGTAAGATGTGGGGTTGTCCAAATAAATAAAAGTAAAACCTAGCATCAACATCCATTTTTCATCAGATGTTTTAGTCCATGCTAATCATGTTTCAGGAAAACCACAAAAAGTTCTTTACCAGGAAAAATTACTTCCTTAGGTAGAAACAAACTCAGCAATACAATAAGGTTTTATATTTATTTTCACCTGTTTTACATAATGAGGGAAGTTTGGAGAGAGAGATGCTTTGCAAGGTCTCTGGCACATCGCCCTCAGTTTCTGACACAGAAGCAGGATTGCTGTGTGCTGTAGTGAGCTGTGACAAACAAAATTCATAAAGATGCTTCAGTGGTCCCTCTCCAGAGAAGAGCAAGTTGTTCTTGACTGGATATGTCAGGCATCAGGCAGGAGTGAGTGCACTGCTGTATCACACAGCAGTGTGTCACACAGTGGTCTGTGTGTCCCTCAGCCTTCCTGGTCCTGCTGGTTGTCTTCACCTTAGGAAAAATGGCCAAGCACCAAAGGAGGGAGAGGGAGGCATGTAGGAATTTAGAGATGAAAGGGAGGAATTCGTTAAGAGTTTTGGGCACTGTTCTAAAGCTGAATTAAGAACAACGAGATTCTCTCAGTTAATTTCAAAAGAAATGTCAACTACTTTGCATCTTTCACAATTCCTGAAGTACCAGGATGGGTTATCAGTGTGCAATCAGCTCCATGCACTAAGGTAGATACAGTCTTACCATTGTTACTAAACATTTGATCAGCACTGATTTGGGTCAGAACTTTCTTTGTTCCCTTCTGACAAAATCAATGGCAGACATAGCTCAGCTGACGGGATTTATGGTCTTCAAAAATGGAAGGTAAAAATTATATTAGACAATTTTATTATCAGTTTAAGAATTACGTTGGTTACCAAAATGCAGTGCTGGAATGGATTTGTAGAAGTAGAGAACCTGCTAAACTAGAGCCTAGGCAGATTTTAATCCATTGTTTCTAAACACTGTCTGTCGTAAGTGAGGAATCTGTGAAGGAGTGATAATCCCTGTTTCTTCTTATCGAGTTTACTGGAGCGAGATAAAAATCTACTTTTCTCCACTTCAATGGAGACCTATCATGAAATTAACTGATACAGAACTTGATATGTATCACGGGTCACCCTGTCTTTTTCCAGCATGTAATCTGTGTTCAGATGTATCAGATTCTTCAGCTAAACCTCACTTCCTTTCACATTTCCCTCAGAAAGGTCTAATCTAGAAGAGAACAGTTGCCACAAGCAAAGAAAAGAGAGGGTGGTCTGATGGATGGTCTAGGAAGTCTGGGACCAGTTTGAGAATGAGCTTGAACAGAAGCTGTGTCCTAGAATCCTGGGATCAGGAGCAAACACCAGGCTTTACAGTGATACACTGGCTTAGAAATGGGGTCTCGGTCCAC
This sequence comes from Oreocharis arfaki, assembly GCA_013398015.1. Classification (NCBI taxonomy): domain Eukaryota; kingdom Metazoa; phylum Chordata; class Aves; order Passeriformes; family Paramythiidae; genus Oreocharis; species Oreocharis arfaki. Next base: position 171,701 of record VZRR01007610.1, read on the forward strand.
ATGAAATTGAAAAACAACCAGAGAAGGGAACAGGCAAACCTGTGTGTGAGAATCACTGTAATGGACTGGCTGTGCAGAATGTCCTTCAAGCTGGAACGCTCCTCAGGAGTTAATTTTTTTCCCAATCCCTTGGTTGCAGGGTAGGTGCTTTTGCTCCTTCCTGGGTTTCAGGACACTAAAAAGTGCCCAGCTTTGGTGCTCTCCTGTACTAAATTCATGCTGACAAGGTCAGCTAAGAGGTTGCAACACAATTGGTTGTTCAGTGGAAAAGCTTTACATTTTCTACAATTCTTGAGAGAATTTGGAGAGACTAGGTGGATTACACAGCTGTCTCATTCCCGATGGAAATCTCAGAATTAATCAGGGAGAACTCTGAGCAAAACTCAAGCTACTGAATTTTGTATAGTGTGGCTGATCTCAATTCCAAAAGTCAATGAGTGAACCTCAGGGATGAAATATGACTAATCCTTGAAAATTCCTTTGAATTCCTTTGAAAATTCAATTAACCAAACATTGTTTGTGGGAAGAATACTGGGTTTTATCTGACCTTGAATCAAAATGGTTTAGAAGGTCTAGATTGAAAACCATACAAGTTGAGGTTTCAAAGACCTGAATTTTTGTTTGGCTGACATGGTGTAAAAACAAGACTGACAGGTTTTGGTCAAAACTTTCAAACTGGCCGTTTGCTGAAAGAGCAAATGTATTTGTAACATTAAATTTTAATGGCATCTACACTGTGCCATGTTCCTGTCATTTATGGAATTCCTGGGCATAGCTTTTAAACTGGAGTAATAGTTAGTGAAGCAAATGACAATACACACAATACTTTTAATGAGAGCATTTTAGGGCAGGCATATTTTCATATTTTCTCGTTTAGTGATTTTTTTCATTACCTTTTGTATGGATTTAGAGTATTTTTGGATGTGGAAAGGCAAGTTATGACAGCATTGGTATCACATTCAAAGATAAAAGTGTTGAATAAATACTCTTTTTTGAAGAAACTTTTGAAACAGCAGCTAGAATACAGGAATTGGATGCTGTCATTTAGGATGACCCTAAAAATGCTTTATAACCAGCTCCTTTATCTGCATAAACTTGCTCTCTCTGGCAACACACATTCAGGCTGAGGTTCCACAGAATGCAATGGGGAGTTTGGCTGAACTATCCAGCCCCATTGTACCAGATGGTACCGTATGGAGGTAACACTGATCCTGTGACGCTGTTGATTTGTAATTAGGTTTCTAGTAATCAATATAGTTTGCAGGCCTTGCATGAACTCTGCAGATTGCCCATTCATGTAAATGATTACCTGAAAGGGGATTAATCCTGGCAGAAGTTCAACCAAAAAGAATTTTCCAGACTGGAAATCTTCTCTATCAATCTAGTGTATTGTAATAGAGACTGAAAGTTAAGTTTGCATTTGCGTTGCTCCATTTGAAAATGAGTAACTCGATATCTGGGTGTTAAAAGTATCTGCATTGTGTGTATAAATATATCTTTGCTGCAATAGATCTGTAAGTCCTGTTTTTTATGGAATTGAAAATGCATATTCAATATGACTTAGTTGGAAAAATCTACTTATTGTCACTGGTATTTAACAGTAGGTAATGTAAATTCTGGCTTTGAAAAAGATTGTTTCAGAATTCTACAGATCGTGTTTAGCTCCTCATACTTTAATATATTCTAAATATGTAATATGTATCTATATAATTATTATATATATAAAATAAATTATTATATATAAAAAATAAATTATTATNTATCAAAGGGACTTTAAAACTCCTCCAGTTCCAACCCCCTGCTGTGGGCAGGGACGCCTTCTACTATCCCAGGTTGCTCCAAGCCCTGTCCAGCCTGGCCTTGTCCTGCCAAGTGTGCAGCTCCTTCAGGTCTGGCAGATATTCCTTGGGGAATGGACCTCCCAGCCATTGTGTGTGCAAACTCTTCTGAAGGATTTTGTCTGTCTCTAAAGCCCATCCCTGCTGCTCTGTTGGTTGCCTGGGTATAAAGAAAGTCAGCATTAAATTAGTGGGTGACACAGATGCTTGGTGTCAATGCCAGGTGAGGGATTCCCAGCTGTGTGGGCAAGACTGAAATCTCCTGCCTCAGTTCTGAGGGGTCAGAGTCAGAAGATGAGTGGAAGGGATAGAGCAGGAGAGAGAGGATGAAGAGAGCTGTGGAGATCATGGTTTGAAGCATGTGGCAGGGAAAGACAAGGGCAGCAAGCCTGGTGCTGGACCAGACCAGACCAGACCAGCTCCTGGCACGTGTGTTCTGAGTCAGCACAGCCCAAGAGTGCATCACCTGAAACTGGCAAAGTCAACCACAGGGCAATAAACATTTTTCCAGCCCAACCAATTTCTTGCCCCACGTAGCTGCCCCTATTTCACCAGGGCAGCCAGCAACAAGCTAGGCCAAGCAAGAGAATCCCTCAAAGGCAAAGCAGTGGAAAGGAATGGACACGGAAGCAAACAAGGATCACTGTGTTAAGTGCTGCAGATTATCAAAACTCCCTAACAGATAAATAACCCAAATAATTACATTCTATATAAATATTGAGCCAAGTGCCTCCCTGATATAACTGTGATTGTATGACAGCAAGGATGGGCTTAGTCCAGTGTGTTTAGACTCTGTATTATTTTAACCAGATGCTTGGGGGTTTGTTTTCCTTTAGTGGATAATAAGGGCCATCCAAAACAGAGTTGCTGATTTGCTTGGGTTTCATTGAAAGAGACACTACTAAAGGGAGAGGAAATCCCCAAAATGATACTCAGTGATTAAGCACATAGAATATAGGATTTCAGTGTTTGCAAATCCTTTTTCTCAAATGAACTTGTGGCACTAATCCTCTAATGGCATTATTTCTTTGGAATATATGCCGGATTAAGGAGTCACAATGAGGCAAAGTACAAAAATCCACGATAATCTCTCCTTGATGGGTGCTGTGTGGGATGCAACTTAAACTATTTTGTTCCAAAATTGGTTCTGTTCCTAACCTTGCCCCAGGTCTAGACAGAAGGAAGAGTAGATATAAACAAGTGTGACACTGAGCACTCGGCAGATGGTCACAGGCCGTTTAACTGGATAAAAAGGGGAAGGTGTCTATTATTTTTAAACTCCAAAAGCTAAGCCTGCCCTGTGCTGTCCATGAAGTGCTACAGGAAGCAGACATGGGGCTCTGCCAGGCAGGAGCAGGACACCTCTTCAGAAGCGTGGCAGGGAGGAGATGGACAGAGCAGCGAACGGGGCACGGCTGGGCCTGGCTGGTGTGATCTATCACATGTTCACAGCACAGCCTGGGCCTCTTGCAGAATGCTGCTCATGTTTTCAGCCCAGTGCAGCCACCTCCTCACTCTCGTTATCCTGCTTTTTTAGAGGGATAACCCTGTTGTCATCTCTTCCCTCATAGCTAATGTGAAAAAACGTAAAGATTTGCTTTTTAGGAAGAGGAGACCAGGTCACTGCTTTCCCTTCTCACCAGATTACAGGGATGCTGTCATGGTGCTGTGGGGTGTTGTCATTGTCATTCAACAGCCTCAAGTGGTGAAAGAACTGCTGAATTGGCAGCATATCACCTGAAATACTGATGTCAGAACATGTGAGTTAGCCCAGCCTAACCACTGTAATTGGTGCTTAACATGCTTAAGGATTTCTCCAGTTTCACAGGACAGAGATTATCAAATATTCCCATTCCATGTTCTCATTGAACTGCAGTGGGCATTGAGAAGTCTTGGGCCAGGAGAGCCTGGGACATGTTCACAAACACGGGTTGCTTGGTCTCTGCTTCATTCCTGCTCACTCTGTTGTTAAGCACAAGTGTCAAATTAAGTTCTTCACCAACAGAAATGCTGGGATTTTCCATCGTCCGCATAGCTGAGTTGCCTGGACACATGAAGTGACTTAGCACAAATTCCTGATGTGCATACAGGTCTGTAGTGAGGTGCCAATTACAGAAACTGGGACAGGGCAACCACTCCTAGTGTCAGAAAACCCTAAAGCCAGCTTAGAGATCCTTTCTGTGTGGGAATAGAAGTTTGCCCTCCTTTCCTACACAGAAAGATGGTTGATCACAGTGGTTTTGTGCATTTCTAGCTGCTGTAAATATTTCCCAGTGTGGTACTTCTCATGGGCAACAGGATTTTCCTGATGTTCACTTTAAGTCTTTTTTTCTCCTCGTCTTACCCAGTTGACTCCTTGTAGCACCCTGCGCCTCATTCCACTCTGAATCATTTGTCTGTTTTCACACTGAGTCAAGCCTGTCCTCAGGCTGGTGTCTGCTCACCTGCTTTGCAAAGGAATTGTTGGTTTTGTTTACCAACTTTATCATTCCCCACCAAAATCACTCCAGTTCGCACGTGTCTTTAGTGTATACATATCCGTGGATGGTCTCTTGTATCCAAGGAATTATAAAATATATTGCACCAGGTGCAGACAAAGGTGAGCAGGAAATGATTAGGGAAATGGAGAGTTTGCCACGTGAGGGGAGACGAGAAGGGTCTGGCTGGTTTAGCCTACAAAAGGGAAGACCTCAAAGACTGAAAAAAATTATCAAGGCTGAAGAGATTCAGCATAAATGGCCGTGAGTATCGTTAAGACAGAAACTGTGATGTTCACCATTGAGGAGGTCAGACTTTAGGGCAGACAGAAAAAAAGGTGTACTGGAATTTGAGGTATATGTAAGGTGTGTGCAATGATTGCATTGTAATGTTGTATCATGGTGTTGCCCAGAAGACGATTGTGACCTCTCCTCTCGTGTCTCCTGTGGCTCTAAAATGATAAGGAATGTCCTACTCCTCGGTATCCCGTCTTCTTATTGAGCTGTGCAACATCCTGCTGACAGCAGGGCTCTGCTCAGCCTCCAGCACTATTGCTGACCAGTATGGACAAAAGGGGTGGCAAAACAAAGAGCTTTTCTTCAGGTAGTCTTGTAATCTGATCTCTAGGGTGACTCAGCCTCTTCTAACAGCAGCTGTCTCAGGGACATGCAGTGGTTTGCGAGCAGAATCAAGGGCTGTGCTGCCACTTCCTGATTTCTGCCTTGAGAGTGATCTGAGCTGGGACATGACCGGAGCATTTAAGTGGACTTCTCAGCTCCAGGAACGGCAGACTTCGGGATCGAGTACAGGGGAATAGAGGCATCAGGAAAGAGCCCACGAATTACTTGTGCAGAGCTGCTGCTGTCATACAGATGAAGACAGAAACTTGTGAGAGAAAACTAGGCAGATATTTCCAATTAAGGAAAGGAGTGAGGTTTTGTTTGCATGTCATGGCTCACCTATCCCACAAGCCCTGAAAGTGCTGTAAAAACTGAAAAGCGTGAAAGGGATCCTCAGGTGTATCCATGGAAAAGACAGGTATGTTCTTTGTTTAAAATAATACCTCTCTACAGCAGGAAATCACAGCCAGGGAAAGCAGGATTGCTCTACAGCTCAGTAACTGCATGTACATCGAGGTACTTTGGTTTGTATCATTTTTGTATTTCTAAGAAATACAGCTGTGACAACATATTAATGCCAGATTTTTAATAGTGCCTCAGCTTTTTGTCACTGTAAGTGCTCTGCTCTTGAACACTTGTATCATGGCTATGATAAATGGTTGGATGGAGGCAATGGTGGCAAATTCTCAGTGCATCTGAAAAAAGGTAAGCAAGAGTAAACACTACTCAATCTAATTCTGTCTTCTGATCCCCTGAAAGATGACCAGAACTGCCAGGATAGGCATGAAGAGGACAACTCAAAGAGTTCCCCATTTGACTTTGTTATGAAACAGTTCCAAGGAAAGAGGTATGCTCCTGAAAAAAAGAAAGAGCAGCCTTCAGCCATCAAACAATTCTTCAAGGGCTTTGACTTCGGGAAATCTGAAGGGAAGGACAGAAGGGAAATTGAAGAAACAGAAATAAATAATGCTGGAGCTGATGATCAGAGTGAAAAGCAAGATTTCTCTGTAGAAGGTAATGCTGGTACAATAATGAAATACATGTATGTGTAAATATTTAAATTTCATAGAAAATCAGCTGTTTTCTTGCTAGCCAAAATCCTTTATTTGCTGCCTACAGTTTATCTTCTAGCCAGGATTTACTTCTGATTGGAACATTATCAAGGATAATTTGATTTGATAGGTGGCAAGCAAGGAGTTAGATACATGCTGCTGAGGAAGGATAAAGCTTTTGGGTGAATTCTCTCTTGGTCTGCATGTGAGAGTCAGTGTTGAAGTCAGCTCATTAGTTGCAGATCTTATTTGATTTCAGAGCCAAGGTTTGAGTGATAGCTTGGCTTGTTGTGTTTAAGGTAGGTCTCTGTCCTGCTGTCCTGCTAAAGCAGTCTGAAGACAACAGGAGCAGATATTTCCTAGCACTTGACACTGGGCAGGAGGAGGGGAAGGGGATGGGAATCCATCATGTATGTTACTTTGCACACACAAGAATTCTCTTTACATCCACTCCAGAGAAAATTGAACTATTTTTCAAAAGGAGCTGGAAGGCGAGGCTGAGAACCCCATCCTTTGTCCTAATGGGCTTGGGTCAGTTTGGGGAAACAATAAGAGGGCAGCTATTGAGAGTGGGATTTTTGTAATTGCTATTTTCTGTAATTTTTGCTTTGCAAAGCCCAGAAAAGCAGGAACTGCCTTACCCAGATGTTGTACGAAAATGCAGCAAGAGCTTTGTACTGAATTATGTATAGTGATCTTATCAGTCAGGTTGTTGTCCACACTGATGAAAAATAGAGCCTGGTTTATTGACAGATTTGATTCATTTCCTAAAGTCTTCACCTGGCAGCCTCAGGCAGGATTTACAGTGGTGTTTAGTAGCAGAAGTAACCAGGGCCCTGTTTCTTTGTTGCTCAGATGGATTTTCACATCTCACTTCTGAAGTGGAGTCACCATCTGGTGAGCAGAGATTTAACCAGTTCATGGAGAAACTAGGGAAGAAACCCAACAGCAAGAGCCTGGATCTGAATAATTGTGCACTAAGTGCAGCAGATGTAACAGAGCTGGGTAAATGCCTATTTTATTCAACTAATCACTTCATATATCGTTTTAATTTTATTTGTCTGTTCAATTATTCCCTCTCCTCTTATCCCTTCCCTTTCTTTTATACAGGCCATATTGACATTTCATCTAATGGTCCCAGGTCCCTGAGAAATACTAGTTTATAAATTATATAAATTATGTAATAGATGTAAATATAAAAATCATCCAGGTCTGTGAAGCAGACGAATGTCTTTACACTCAAGATACAGATAAGAAAAGTGAGGTACAAATTGTCATGGCTTTATAATTCTGTATTGGTTGTAGAAAGCATCTCAATATTAAGATGTATTGATATCCAGAGTGTACAGAAACATGCAAACAGAAAAGATTTGTCTTTTCTTGCCTTGCAGCTTCTTTACTGCCGTTTCTCCCAGAGCTGGAAGAGATCAGTCTGTCCTGGAATGGTTGTGTTGGAGGGACTTTGAAAGCTCTCACTGTCCATCTTCATCATGTGAACCTGTTAAAAGTCCTCCGACTTAACAACTGCAGGCTGACAGCTGAGGATGTCATCTCCTTAGGTACAGGATTTCATTTACATTTACTTCCAGACAGCTTGGGGCTAATGTAATCCATCTCATCTCTTCCTACATCCTACTCCTGCTGCTTCCACATTGGGCAAAGTAAACTCCTGCTGTGAAACAGTAGAAACTTGGGTGACCTTACACCTTCAGGTAGCTCTGCCGAGTTCATTCCTCAGGATGTGAAGCTTTCACACTCAGAAGGAAACAGAATTCAGTCCTATTTGCAGGAAAGAATGTTTTCAATTTGGATTCATATGTTTTTGGCTAGAAGCAGAGTCAGTGATGATAGGGTCAGCTTAGGTCTTGGAGCTGCAGGACAGGTGAGTGCTCATCATGAGAACCCCAACGGTCTTTTAGGAGGAGACTTAAAACCAGAACTGCTGCTTCAGAGCTTTATGACTTGGTGTTTTTCAAGTCTGGGAGAAGCTTATTCCTCTGCTTACTTCTTTGCTTGGAGTGCCTGCACCCTGCTTTCTGCAAAGCGTGAGATGTAAAGGTTTTAAAGGAGGTGTTACACACTCAGATTCTGACATGGACTCATCTCTGGGCCCGGAGTTTACTCTGGGGTAGATCTGTGGTTTGTATTTAAAAGAAGGGCAAACACAATGACATTAGGAATTATAAAAGTTACTGCTTATTTTGTAAGTTCTAAAATGGGTCTGTGTTATAAAGCTGGGGTTTGTTTATGTCATTCATATCCAAGCGTTTTCCAGGAAAGGTTCAGAAATAAAATGACATGTATGGTGGTAGATCGAAAGTGAGTCATGCTGTCCCTTGAGGAGGGACTAAGCATCTCTACAAAAGCTGGTGAAAATTACTGCTCTGTTTCTGATGAGTGTAAAATCTATGTTTAATTTTCTAACATTTTTTCCAATTTATTTCATTCTTTTTCAAACAATTTTCTCATACTTTTGGGTTTTTTTCCTTATGAGTTTTATCGGTTGATTTTCCAATTGATTTATTGTACCAGGTTCTTCAGTGCTGTTTCCTTCCCAGTTTGGTTTAACTTCTGCTGGGACAGAGGCAAAGCTGATCACAGGACTTGAATTTCCAGCAAAATGTGATGCCCTTGGCACGTGGAATAGCAACAGTCAGTTTGCATTGATTTTGCCTGCGCTTTCGAAAACAACTTGTGTATTTAGGCCAAACCTGACTGTGTGACCTTGTCCACATCTCTCTGCAGTAATGTGGCTTCTTGTAGACTCAGCACATCCTGCTTAGAAGTCAATGTCTGAAATATAACCATAATATCAACCTATTCTATGTGATTGCTCAGAACTTGACTGTGAGAGGTGATAGGAAACCATTCCTGGAGTTATATTCCTTTATTTATCTTCTGGGAGGAAAATGTGTCTGGAATTCTACAGTGCTCATGTCAAACAGAAACAGGCTGTGCTGCGCGTCTCAGCTGTAGAGCATTGCTCAGTATTCAATACTGAGGCAATAATTTAAAATAAATTTAAGAAAAAAAAAAGACATTTCCTTTCCTTTCAAACTTGGATATTCACTTACAGAAATAATTATTTTTCTATTATAAATCTTTTGTGAAAAAATAATTATGAAAACCACCCAGACATGAAAGGATGTTACTATTAAAATACAATTCTCAATTATTGGACTTTGAAATTGCATTTGCATATGGTCTGATTAATTGATCTTCCTTGGGAATGAATTTATGGAAATATGCCCTGCCTCCCTCCTCTACAAAGGCAGTTAGAAAGCTGGATTTTACAGTGGGATGTTAGTATTTCAAATAAACCCTAACACAGTTCAGATTGGTAGGTGTGTCCAGCCTGGAAAAGGCTGATTTTTCTGAATGTAGTAAAAGTCAGTTCTGTCTGCTTTGAAATCATGGGAAAGTTAATTTGAGTCAAAACAATGTTCATCTTGGTTTCCTATGAAGTGAGTCAGAAATTCCTGTCAGAAATGAAACTTTCATGTTTCAGAAATAGTTGTGAGAGGACTTCTTTCATTCCCTCCAAAATGACCTGTGGACACAGCACAGAGGATGTTGGAAATTTGCCAAATAAAACAGAGCAGACCTCTAGAAGACAGTAAATTCAGACTTGTCACTCGTATTGATTTCCCTCTAGACTGGACTTTCTGGTCCCAGCACAGGCCAAATAGCCTGATGAGGGTTTGGGAACCCAAATAAATTTCAGGTTTCTGTGCACTGTGACAATGGCTTGTGATCTATATCTCCTTAGACAAGGTGAGATTTTATACAACACTTCTGCAGAAGCAATAATTCATTTATTTAACAATTTTCCTGGCAAGACATGCAATATAAAGTAATTTGAGTATTAAGCAGCTAACCTTCCTCTTTAATATATTCCAAACCTGTTTTTTTGCTTGCACTGAAATTGATACATAGAATGAATCATCCTAGACTTCCATTACAGGAGAGGCATTTGAAACTGTTTCTCAGCTTGAAGAACTGGATTTATCATGGAACAGTAACATAGGTGGAAAACTATCACTGCTGACCAAAAAACTCCAGGAAGGATGCAAATTAAAACGTCTGAAAATTACAGACTGTAACCTGACAGCAAAGGATGGAGAATCCCTCGGTATGTGTGTCCGCTGGGCTGGGCTGAGACTGGCTTCACGAAAATGGAACTTGTTTGAGTTAGGTGATGGTTGTATTGAGCTCAGTATTAGTGAAAAGTTAATTGATTTCAAGCTCTGCATTATAACAGTATTTATGATGTGGAGATTTAATGCACTTTCTTCCAAAGAAGAAAATTGTTCTCTCTGATCATATGAGAGAGGGTTGAGAAGATCTAAACCACAGTCTGGCTGCCTCAGTGGTCCAGGATTTCTGGATCCTTTGAGACCTTGAGCAAAAAATATGTGCCAGAATTTCCTCCACTGATTGCTCAAAATTAAGCAGCTGAATATGTAGTTGGCCGTGGGATTGGAAAGAAGGTCTGAGGATTGGGAATTTAGGCTGAGTTGGCAACCACTGGCCACCCTTCCCTTCTGTCCTCTCACCATAGCAGCTTAATCCTGTGTGGTCTTTTTATCTCGTTGTGTATTTTAAAAGGTGTTTGCTCAGTAAAGAGAAGCCCCATGGCTCTCATCTCCAGTGTAGGAGGAGCCCCATATGTAACACACATTCCCATATAATTTCATTAGAAAATTGTCTTTCTCTTTGTATTTCTGCTTTTTATTCCCTTGTATTTTTCTAACAGTCCTTGTATTTTTTCACTTTTATTTTTATAAATGTTTTTCACAGATTTTCTTGATACCTATCCAATTTTTATTTTACTGTGTTTTTTAGGTAGAATAGGAACTCAGCGAGTCTAAATCACACTTCTAGGCAAACTCAGGCCACCTCTTCCTGTTTATCATGGTGCTGTATTTTTCTAGAGTTCATCTGTACATATTCCAGACAATTACCAATTCTAGTTTTCTTTTTTTTCTTTTTTTTTTCCAGCTGAAATTCTGGATGTGATCCCAAACCTCGAAGTATTAGATCTTTCTATCAACAAAAACATTGGCTGCAGCATGAAGGTTATTGCTCAGGATCTAAAAAATGTGCCAGGCTTGAGAGAGTTAAACCTGCACATGTGTGGATTAAAGCAAGACAGCCTCCAGGGCTTAGGTTAGACTTTATGTTCAGAAGACTTTCATTCTGAATAAATTGTACATCTGAAAACCATTTAAGAAAGGCAATGAGGTGGGATTTTGCTGATGGTTTGGCAGCATTAATGGGCAATCATTATTTGCTGTTTGAGGATTGATAAAAGACTACAGGGCCTTTCAGCAGGAGTCGAATTTATCTGCCCTGAGCTCAAGCTTGTGAAAGTCAGGGGGGAAAGTCACCCTCCACACCATTTATCTGAGACACATCTCGGGGCTGTGGCTCCCTGGATGTGTTTCCTCTTTCCCCAGACAGGACACAGACCAGGACACAGACAGGCCTGCTAACTTTTAACAAGCTAATCCTACTTTTCAAAGGAAATCCAAATTCACCATTATCTCTTAAAGAGTGTCCAGTGAAGCCACGTGAAATGGGCTCATTATCTATGTCTCTACCTAGTGGATGTAGCAAAACAACTGGCATTAATTAGCACATCCAGCAGTAATTTCTGCAAAAGGCTGGGGATTGACTGGATCTGGGGGATGAGCTGGCCTCACCTTCACCTGCTCTCCCAGAGAAGAATGGAGCTGCATGGACAGGGAGGCTTTGCTGTATTACTGTGTGTCTGCTGTGATTATACACCGAAGCTTAGCCCAGGAGCTTTGCCTGCAATACCTTGGGCAAACTTTGACGTTGAAGTAAATCGATGCCAAAGCCCTGACCTGGGCTGTTGTGGCAGCCAGTGCCCAGCTTGTTCCCTTTTCCATTTCAGACACTGCTTTACAGCACCTTGCAGAGCTGAGGAAATTAGACATCTCATGCAACAGAGAGATTGGTGGTGGCTTTAAAGACTCAGCAGCTCATTTGGCCAGCTTGAAAAATCTGGAAGTCCTTGATCTTCACCAATGCTGCGTCACAGAAGAGGACATGACTGTTCTGTGTAAGGACACATTGGAGAAATCCATTAAGGATCTCATTTTTGCCTTCTGAAAATATCTCAAAGACATAAAAGATTCTGCCTAGCAGAATAGCTGATCTCAGTACTCTTTTCATCAGGCACCTCTGAAAGTGTAGTGTGCTTTCTTGATCAATATGGAATGGGGGTTTTTTGCTGAACCAAAGGAAATCTCAGAGTGTCTGATCCCACGTGGAACTGAGGACCTGAATCTGCCATGATTCAGGCCCACAATGGTAATGTGGGAACTGCCACCAAGCAGTGCTTTTTTTCATAATCAGTGATTTAGGAAATATCCAGGGACAGTTCCCCAGGGGTGTAAGTTGGATGGATCCATGGTGTGTATGTGCATGGAAATATAACTCCCTTGGTGAGCTGCACACTGAGTAGAGGGTGATTTTAGTCGATCTTGCATTGCTGCTGCTGTGTGCTTTCTCCAGGTTGAACTGATGCCCCTACAAACACTGCTACAAAGAAAAAGGCATTTTGCAAGCTATTTGTGAGACAGTTTATTTTTCTCTTTCTGTTACCATAACTTTGCCTTTACTCTTAACAACAACAACAAAAAAATCCCATGACTCAAAGCCTATATTGCCCACATCCTGTTTTCCATGACAAATACATAAATTGAAGATATGATGATGGTGATGAAGCTTTAGGAAATATTCAGTATTAGTGATATCAATCATGATTTATTTTTAATTTATTGAATAATAGAGAATAATAGCATTAAGACGAGAAAGAAGTTTCAGTTAGCAATGAAGACATTCGGAAATTCTCTACTTCAGCTAGAAAATTTCCAGGAAGCCATATTCTGACAACATTCCACACAGTATGGAAGACTTAATTTCTGAAACAGTTTTACTGAAAATGACAAACCTATTTATGGTCTAAAACATGACTCACCATGAACTTGAGTGTAAAAACTTGCTCTTCGCTTTTGGATTGATTTATAAAGAAAAGAAATTATGTCAGGCAAATGTACAACTACACATTTGTTATGGATCAGTTACTGTCTAATAAATATTTCATGTTTTCATAGCCCAGGTGATACCTTTACTCTCCAGTCTTCGAGAGTTGAATTTATCCTCGAATAAAAATGTAGGACTCTCATCTGATCCTCTTCTGGGCAGGCTCAGGTTTTTACCGAAGCTGAGATCTGTGACCATCAGCAATTGTGGCTTAGGTGAAGATTCCCTTTCATCACTAGGTAGGAGTGTTTGCCTGTTCTCTGTGTATCCCTGTAGGACAAAGCATTCCCTTCTCCTTTGGCTGAGCTCCAAGGATCATGGTTACTTTATACCTCAGGTCCTGAGGAAAAGCCTGTGATGAAACCAGTGCTTTGTGGGACCAGGTTTCAAGGGAAGAGAATTGTATGAGTTCCTCTACTATACCTGAGGGGATGAAGTTCTCTTAGTCTTTTGTCTGATTGTGAGCTTTTATATGCTCCCTCATGTGTATATATATACTCATGGTTTTAAGTTGTGCTGTAATCATAGACTGGATGTAACGCTTCACTCACTGGTGTAAAGTTTTGACTGAGGATTTTTCACCTCCCTGCAGGTGAAAATTTCAGTAGAAACTTTCTGGGGTAGAGTTCAGCACAGGGCAATGGAGGAAATGACTGCAGTGGTGGAAAAGACATTGCACAGCTGTGAAGAAAAGTCCAGTCTAACACAGGACATGTAAATTCAGCCTCTTTTGCCTACTTATTGCAAATCTCTGTGGATTAGTGGCCTTTGATAGGTGTTCCATATGGCATGTGAAATCTTAGTACAGAGGGATCTCTCAGTTACTGTGTCTTGTGCACTTGTATTTTGTACTGTTTATAGTGACATTAAACCTGTAGTAAGACTTGACTGCTTCCAGCAGAAGCAGTAGCAAGCTAAGCTGGTCAGAGGTCCTTGCAGAAAGAGAATTATATTTATATCACTAGAATCATGTAAGAGCGATGCCACAGAAATCAGAGCTGTCAAAAGACAGAGCATTTCACCTTAAATATTGAGTTCACAGCAAAAAACTTGCTGTTTTTAAATTGATATAAAATGGTTTAAAAGCAAAATTAAATTAATTCAGTGCAACAAGGCCAAGGCAATAACTTGAATAGAAAGAAAAAAACTCTCTCCATAGAGTCCTCATAGATTCTATAGGCAGATCCTTGTTATTTTCTTTTGTCTGACTTTTATTGGGATAAAAGAATTCATTCTAAGCAAAAGTAGTCAGCCTGTTAGGATCCTATTTACAGGTGAATTGCAGGTGAGGTGTCTGTTGAGGCCGTGTTGTTTTCTCTTAGTAAGCAGAAGTTGCTGGTCTTAATCTTTTCAGCTGAGGCTGCCCTTCACCTTCCTGAACTGGAGATACTAGACCTTTCTTGGAATAAGTGCGTTGGTGGGAACCTAAAGCTGCTTTTGGGAGCACTAAAGCTTGCAACGGAGATTCAAGTGTTAAGACTGAGCAGCTGTAACTTGGTGGCTGAAGATTTGGCACTTCTAAGTACGTATAACATGGTATTTACTAGCACTCAAGGAGGCAGGGCATTTAGACCACAATTCAGAAGGGGCTTGTTCCATGGGCTGAGCACGTTTTTGCGTAAATCAAATGAAAACATGGAAAATACCGGGGTGTTTTTCCCAGAAAGGGCTTTAATTTTTCTGTGTGTCCTGGACATGCCCAGTGGAAAAGCTGAAAAGGCTAAAATGCAAAGAATCTTTTAGCACTTTTACGTATTAATATGAAAAAGAGCATAATTTAGACAGTGTAGGGTTTGCATCTGTTTTTTATATCAAATATTTAAAGCTGCCTCTGAGGAGTTTTATTTTGCTCGGATGCTGTTTTAGGGCTCAGTACTTTAGAGAAAATGTCTATGCTGACAGCTAGTAATACAGGCACTCCCAGCTCCCAATCTATTAGGTGGGTTTCTGGAGTCAGACTCCCGGGGGAGAATTAAACCAGAAATGTTTTCACCCACCTCTTAGCAGCTGCTAAGAAATACTGGAAAACAGGGACCTGATAAAGGAATAAATTCTAGGATCCTTTCAAAAACTTGCTTATTTTATACTCATCCTTGTGATTTTGTGGGTCTGACTCAGGGGTTTGAGTGTCTGAGATTGGCAATAGCTGTGTGACAACTGGAAGGCCCTGGAATGTGAAATCTGGTGAGGTGAAGCCTGAATATTTTTGACTTTAAAAACCATCACCCTTGATGGCTGTCTCCTTTGCCAATCATATGTTAAGGGTCCTTTTAGAGTATATTAGGCCCTCCTACAGTGAGAGGTGGCTGTCGTAGTCATGCAGCCTCACCTAGTTTTGCTTTCCTCTTTCTAAATCTCCCTGTAAAGCCTGTCTGCCTCTTATAATTGGAACTTGATATAACCTTCTTCCAACTGACTCCAAGGTTTTCAGGTTGCCATACACTTTTAATTCAATACTTGGTTCCTTTTGAACTGCCTGTGCTTTAAGTGTTGTACACTCCTTCAGCTGTTATAAAACTGTCTTTCTGAGACCAGCAGCAAGTGGTTTTATGTTGCTGAGGAGTTAAATCTTGCTGTTTGACTGCTGAAACGAGGTATTGAAATACCATTCTCCTTTCTGAGAAGATTTTAAAGCAGTTGCCAGGATTTATTAGTTGTGTTTGTGTCTGTCATCTCTTGCAGCATCCCTGAGGCAAGATGGCCATTTAGCCAGATTGCAGAAGCTGGATTTGAGTTATAATGACAACATCTCTGACGAAGGCTGGGCTGTTTTCTGCCAAGGTTTAGGAGCATTCAAGGAACTCTCGGAGCTGGATGTGAGCCTCCGGCCGTCGTCCTGCCGGGACTGTGGGCCGTGGTTCAGGGAGTTGTTGGCAGCACTGACACAGCTGCCAGCCTTGGCAGAGCTGGCCATGCAAAGATGGGCCCTTTCAGAGCTCCAGAGGAAGCAAATGGAAGGCTTTAATCAAGACAACAAAAGAAACATTCGTTTTGACTGTTGGTGAAGGTTGGAGGTGTCTGGAAGGTCTTTTGGGAGCAGCACATGAACCAAGCATTATGTGTCTCTGACTTAGAAGATTGGAGTTTTTAATAATCTCTTAAAATAATTTCACAATTATAGAAAACTGTTATTTAACCTTCTGCACCATAGATCATTCCATTTAATAACATATTCTTTTAGGTTCTCTGGTCCATGCTTAATCTTCATGTTGTGAATACTGCTAAGGCCACTGCCCACAGAGCAGTGCTGGATTCAGAGGGACACACTGTGGGTTTGGCCATGGAGTGTGTATGAATGCAGGTGGGTGGGCAGTGTGAATGTGGCCTTGGAAAATACCTCTAATGTGGAAATATTTGAAACCTCCAAGTTTTAAATTTTAGTTTCTTCTCCCCCCAAACTTTTGCCCCTTTGTGAATTAATTAATTCATAATTGGGAGATTTGGCAACCATCCCAACAACTCAACATTATAGATTAGTCCAGTAAGGAGACTGCAGAAGGAGCTGGTCTGCCTCTGCTCTGGCCCTCGATGCCATCTCATAGTGTAGGTGAGTCCTGTGTAGAGAATCAGCATAAAATCAAGGTAAGAAACCATTAATTGGTGTCTTTGCAAGTCTCAGGGGCAAGGAAAAAGCTGTGGTACATTAAATCAGAGATATGTGCTGCTACTTTAACAAGAATTTTGGATACAAAGCAGTCGATAAGTGCTAAATTCTGGCATAGTCACTTGTATCATGGAGCACGTTAACACGTGAGCTCCAGGACTGCAGTGGGATTATTCATCGGTAAGGTATTTTAGGAAGTAAAGATATTAGATGTGCCCACTGAGTGAGGAGTCTTAGAGAAATCCTGAGGCAGCTTGACGGATAAAGTACTGCTCAATTAGCTCTGAGCATCTCTACATGCTGCAGCAATCTCCTGGAGGAGAGGCACAACACGATCATTCAGTGGCACTTTCCTAACTTGCTAAGGCCCCCCTCAGCAAGTTGTCTCCTGCAGCTGCTGATCAATATTCAGCATTCAGTCCATGTGACCCTTCCAACATGAGCTTTTGTCTGTTCAGGGCTATAACCAGCAGCTGACCATACTATGCTGGTACCTATTGATCATTTAATCCATGATTTCATGTAAGAGTCACCTTGGACTTCCTAGTTCCACTTTCAGGTCCACTTGAAAAGTGCACTTGGCTCCCCCAGCTCTGAGAAATGAGTTGAATTGGAGTTTCTTAGTCAGAGGCAGTAGGCAATTGCTGTGTGGGATCCTAAGCCTCTGAAACAAAGAAAAGAGCCCCCACTTCACACAGGGCTAATGAGAGGTTTTCAAGCAGTGACTTAAGCCAGGACAGTGGTTCTGATGGGGAAATACAATCATGTCTGTTTAACAGCAGCACACCAACCTGTTCTCTTTATCCCTTGTCTTCATGTGACTTTCCTGCTCAAATCTGCCTTTGATCCAGCTGGGAAACTGATCTTTTTTCTGTTCCGTGAGAATTTCTCTGAATTAATCTTTTCCCACTTGAACCTCTTTCTCCAGTTCACCTTAAATGTCCACATTCTGTTGAAGTCTTCCTAACTGAACTCAACTTCGGTGTTGGAGTTTCTTGTCCTTTCACAGCTGAGTTGCTCATTCTCAGCTCCAGAGCACAGTACAGACCCGCAGCTGGCAAACTCTCCCCTGGTCCTGATCCCCCTGCTCAGTCCTTTGCCCTCTTACTATTCTGTCATACCTATTGTGCCACTAAAAACCTTTTGTTCCTTTTATCACCTCTACTAAATGTCCTGCTAATTTGCCAATCTTCCCAGAAATCTCTCTTCCAACGATTTCCTGCTTGGTAGTTTCTGATTTATCCTTCTTTTTTTCCTCTTTGCCTTTACCTAGGGAGAAAACCTTCCATTAGACATTTCCAAACAATCAAAATAGCCTCAGTTACCCAGTGAAATGGAAAATCAGAACTGAGCCGTCCCACTTTGCTGCAGTCCCAGCTCTCTCCTGCCAACAAGCATATTAATGAGATTTCAGTATCAATCAAGAGCCAAAGAGAAATGAGTTCCATACCGTGGATGCAGATTCAGAGAGCACTACCTGGGGATGGAACTCTGTGAAGAGCTGGTCTCAGTGACCCTACCTTCATCATCTCCCCCAGGATGCACCACCTTCCCTGAGGTGAGACAAGGGGAGGGAGAGAAGGACTGCAGTTCTGAGCAGCCAGTTAAACTAAACAAAGGGTTCTGCTCCCACCCACTCTGCATTTTGAACCTGCACCATGGCTGGCACCAGTCCAGCTCTGTGCTCTATGTACACTGCAAATAAAACTGAGGGGCTTAAGGGGTAGCTGAGTAATACAGAATAAAAACTAGACAAGGACATCATGTGTCTAGGACAAACAGCTGTCTGCCTGTCAAGTGCTGTGGAAAGACATGGTTGCATATAAATTTGGCATGAAAGAATTATAGCAATAGAATGTTTGTCACGGTTGTTTTTAATAGCAAAGGTGTTGTGACTTGTCAGAACCGGAACCACGGCAGAAATTGCATCCTGCAGACCTGCTGCTTTCAAATAAGCCTGTCATACACAGACACACCACAGACTGTCACCAAGCCATCTCAGAGATGAGCGGTACCACTAAGGAAGTGACAGCCGGCAGTCGTTCAAAGTGCTGTAGCTGCAGATTGTCAAAACATCAGTGAACAGTTTTGCAAAAGCGTGAAGTTACTTTCAAGCAGCTTTTTACACCTCTGTAAGATGGGATGGTAGTGCAGGTCCTGGTAGAAGTGTGTGTTCTGCCTGTCTGGAATCCTACTCCATGTTTCCAAACAAGGTACTGATCATTTCCAGAGGTAAAGTACATAAGTAAGGTTTATAAACTGTGATATCGTTGGGATCATTACTAAACACAGAGAGACAATGTGAGCTTAAAACACTGAGCTTTGATATTTTTCCTGTTGGGACAGCTCTGGCCTGATGATGCACCATGCACCTAAAGAGAATAAGAGTCCCTTCAGTCCTTCATTTGGGAGCAGCTGAAGTCCATGGAATTTCCGTGTTGCAGCAGACTGAGATCTTCCCACTTCTATTGCTCCTGCCTGCAATTTGCCTATGTCTTCTGGCAGACATTTAATTCCTTTATTTTGTCCCAGCTATAATCTTTCTAATGACTCCAGGAGAAAGATCACCTCTGGAAAGATACTGAATTGATTTTCAGACAGGCTAAGGCATTTAAAATTTTCAGTTCCTTCACCTCTGCATGTATCTAGACACAGTCATTAAAAAGATATATTATGTCAATTAAATAGTAATCTTTGGGATTTTGTTTCTAGGGAAGAAATCTCCTAAGAAAATTCAGTGGAGCTGCATTACTGCTGATAGATGAACACAGAATATTCTGCTCATTAATGTCACATTATACCTCACAGTACGGTGGAAATTTTGGCAAAGACATCTATGTTGTTTCCTGTGCTGGAAAGATTTCTTATGGGTTTAATTTTATTTCTTAGAGAAACGTTATTCTGCTTCTTCATTTCCTTTGTATGCACAGTGCAGGGGAGAGCAATTTAAATTAATGAAATCTGAAAGTGAGTCTTTTGCATAAATTACTACCTCTGTACATGTAACCTTCGAGAAGAAAACTGCACCAGTGAAAAAATCTTTGGGATAGAAGCATTGCATTATATAAAAAGGAAAGTTTATTCTGAGCCCTAAAATGAGGATGTCTATGAATACTCTTACACTTACCATAGCTCAAGGGTGCATAATTGTTCATTATCAAATGAACAGCAGATGTTCATGGAGTTAAAGACATTAACAATATCACATCCATTTTTAAATTACCCTTTGCTCACTTTATGACGTATTGATTCTGTGCAAAAGCAGCTCTTATTTTCCAGTGCACACAGAAAAAAAAAGATGTAAAAAGTCTGCAGCAGTCCCTCCAGTCAGGATTCCACCTTTGTAATTCAACACAAAGGTCAGTGTTTCCACGTTCTTTCTTTTTTCTCCCTGCCTGAATACTGAGATGCCAGCGATGATGAGGAACCCCTGCTCAGGCGTGTACCAGTGGAATGTCCCTTCTCACTGGGGTAGGGAAAAGTAGCACTTGGTTGTAATGGAGAATTTAGATCGTGCAAAAAAGAGGTATCAACAAAGTAAAAATTAAAACAAAGAGACAAATAAATTTTTTCGTTGTGCATATTCCTTTAGGAATAGCATCAAAGCATTTTTCACTCGGATCTAGTGTCCTGACACTGATTAATCTGGTAGAGGACGAAGGTACAGTGTGTTATGTTGTATTCCTCACATAAATGCACTAAAGGAAGGCCAGCAGCAGAGCTGGTGTGGGGTCTTCTCCAGGCAGTCTGAGTGCTCTCGTGCCAGGGAGATTCTTCAAACTTGGGGGAAGTTTGTGCAGGAGATTACGGGACAGACCCAGCACAGGCAGCTCCTGGCAGTACTGCAATGCAGGAAAACGGAGCCCATCCCCTCCTGCCTAGGAGGGCAGTGGTGAAACCACCAGAGGGGTTTATTTGCTGGAAAGAGCCAGCCCAGGAATCTTTGAAGGAGCAGCTGATCCGTGTAACCATGGGCAGTTTTGCAAAGGCCCCTCGGAGACTGCGGGCAGAACAAGTCCGTGCTCTGGGGGTGCGGAGAGGAACCTGCCCTGCCCTGCCCGGGGTCTGAGCAGCACCGGGGGCTCAGCCCTGCACGGGGGACGCCGGCGGGCTCCTGGCAGCCCCCGCCCGCTCCCTCCTGCTGCGGGCCCAGACCCGTCCTTGGGAACGGACTCCAGGACACCCTCCTTGGGAACAGGCTCCGTTACCGGGCTCAGCTCGGCGCAGCCCGGTTACCGAACTCACCGCGGGCCGGTCACCGCAGGCTGAGCTGGGGCAGGAGAGAGGCGGCCATCGCTCAGGTAAGGCCTGTGGGGCTGGGGACTGCAGCTGCCACAGGGATCACTTCTCTGTTAGCTCCGATTCTTTCATCTCCGAGTTTATTACAGAATATTCTGAGCTGGAAGAGACCCGCAAGGATCATCAAGTTCAACTCTTAAGTGAACGGCCCGCCTTGGTATTATTAGCACCGTGCCCCAACCAACTACAGCACATCAGAAACACAGCCCCCGTTTTCCTCATGCTTTTCCTGTATCTGTTGCTCCAAACCACGAGGTGTAACCCTTTGCAGACCAAGCCCATTTGTATTGTTATGCAGATCCCTCCTGGTGCTGTTGCTAGGCTGCCACAACGATGCAGTAACACTTGGTTTTGTTTTCCAGCAGGTCATGTCGGTTCTTCCAGATCTTCACCTGCACTATGTGCAGGCCTGTCAAAATTTGAGCCAGCCTGAAAACCCCTTCATTGCTCGTGTGCTTCAAGAAGCTGATAAAAATGATGAAATGTAAGGAAATAACAAACGGTGTGTTTCGGATGCTTCTGAAAGCCTTAAACGGCGTAGCAGGATGAGGACTTGAAAAATGAGAAAGTTCATGCAGTTTCAGGCTTAAACACAAATCAAATTTAGCATTTACGGCTGAAGCTCTGGTTTGACTCATCTTGACATCATCTTGGCAGAAATTTGTAGCTATATATCCTTTCTGGGCAGCTTTACAAGCAGTGAAATCAAAAAAAGTGAAAAATGTACATGGTGGTGCCTTTCTGTCCCTTAAAGAAGCCAAACCCAGTGTCTAGTCATCCTAACTCCCTTCTTTGTGTCTCACTCGTGTTTAAAAAGCCTCAGCTGCATCCAGTTGCCTTCCAGATGGTCATGCTTCCCTGAGCTGTCTCTGAATCCTGCCAAGATATTAACCACCCAAATTCTCTCTCATTAAGGGGCTACGTACTGCTTCTTCTTATTGACAGTGCTGGGGTCAAAGTTAGTTGTCCTTTGGGGGCCAAAAAGTTAGAAAGTGAAATAGTTTATGCTAGGTTTTGATCCTGAGGGCAGGATAAAGTAAATAAAGGAAAGAGAGCAAGTAAAAAAAGATGATGAGGTGACCTCTGAGATAATCTTTATTTCCATCTGCCTTCTCCTCATTTTGTTTATTCCTGCTTTCTGAGCAAGCGTGGCCTTGCAGCTGAGCAATGTCTTCAGAAAGGGCAGTGCTGAGCTACAGCTTCAATCTCATTCTCTGTTGCGGTGCTACCAAAGAAGTGGCAGCAGACAACCCTGTGCAAGAGCACCAGTGAGGGCAGCCACAGGCACACCTCTGATCTGGAAAGAGAATTCACTTCTCTCTATCATTTTACTTCTCCCCATGTGCTTACATTTTTATGTTACTGCAGAAGTACAAAAGGGATCACATTAAAATTAGCTGGAAACAATCATCTGGTGCCTGTGCCGAGAGTTACAGATGATGATCTTGGAGTTCTTGTGTGTGTCTTAGGCCAAGCTGCCTTTGTCACAGGTAAGGCTTTTCCCTGTGTGTTTGACATGGCTGTGCTAATATAAGAAAACATGATCAGTCCTGATTTCAGCCTTAGTTCATCTTTATTTCTTTTTGTTCAGAGATCTGTTCAATGTAGATATGCGTCTGTCACATTCCTTATTCTTCATCTTTTTCAGGTTTGGATCTTGCCTATAATGTACTGACTGACGCTGGAGCAAAGACCATGGCAACATTCCTCCAGGTGCCAAGAGATGTTTATCTTTCAGCAACTTGTAATTTATTTGTCTGTAGTAATATTTATATGTGGTGTACTGGGGACAAGACAGAGCTGGCTTGGCAAAATTCCAGTTATTTTGACTATCACATCCCAATCCATCCTACTAGAACCTCGGATTGTATTCTCTGCGCAGATTTTTAATTTCTGGTAGAAGGCCTTTGGATATTTGGCTGGAGTGTCCTGAGAAAAGAACGATAGAATAAACCATGAGGATTTTAGGCTCACAATTCAATTCAACAAAGGGGGTAATGATTGTGTCGAGTGTGCCAGGGCCTTTGTTTCAGCAATTTTATAATCTCTGTTAACCTTTTCACAGGCCAAAACACAGGGAATTTTAATGCAGCCTTTTGTCACTATAAGCACTGGGATACAGGTGGGAAATAGTGAGTTGTCACCCTGTGCCTGTGTTCCTAGAGTTTGAGGGGCACTGTTAGCTTCATAAAATTCCTGAATTTGCGCATCTGAGCTTGACCACCTGCCTTGTTCGGTCGCACTGAGTTCCCTGGTGGTTCCTGAGACCCCATGAGAGCCCTAAACCCACAACAGGTTTTACGCCTTGCCCTCACCACCTGACATAATCTGGCATTGTTTAACTACCTCTCCAAGTCATGAGCTGCCTGAAATGCTGCAAAGGGCAGAGTTTTGTAGGTGTACCTCCTTTTTGGAAAATACAGCTGTACTTTAAAAAAAAACTCTCATTGCTTCCTGCTTTGTTTTTTCCCAAGGAAAACTCCACTCTGAGGTACCTGAACCTGATGTTCAACGACATTGGCACAAGTGGGGCAGAGCTGATAGCAGGAGCACTCCGTGTGAGTATTTGCCTGGGAGGTTTAGACAATGGCATCTCCTTTGATATTTTTGCTTTTGATGACCAGTACTGGCTGTCCTGCCAACATCAGAGCTGGCTGAAAGGGGCCTCTGTCTTTGCTCCATTCAGCATGCTGCTGTGTCACAGGGATTGCCTGTTTTCCCAAGGCACACTTCAGAAATCAGATTTCACACAAGAGAAAGTTGCACTGTGCTGCGATTAACACTTAATTATCTATAAAAACATGTAATTGTCTGTAAAAAGCACAACTATTTCAGCTGGGGTTTTCTGCGTGAAAAATGCCATGCTACAAGTTATCTAATGCCCTCGTTCTCTTCCTTTTTTTTCAAAAAAATTAAATTAAATTTGCCTGTAATTTGACATCAATATATGTCTTGATTCAAGATGTCTGAGACATGTTTTCAAAACTTTGCCTTACAGCAGCACCACAAAACCAAGTTTGTTATTTTTAATGTGGTTTCCAAAGGAAATGAAGCTTGTGTGCAAGATTTGTTGTGTTTGTGAAAGGAGACTCACATGAGCTCTTTCTTCCTCCTTCACAGTCTTTGAACCCTGAACTGATTTCAACTAAATTTGACAGGCCTCCAAAACACTAAGGCTATGCAGTAGATGTACAATGCTGGGCTCATACAAGGCTTACCAGATTTAAATATTGATGTTGATGGCAGTATTGATGCTATTTGCATCTCAGATGCCAGTTTAGGCAGAAATATTTGCCTGGATTATTTACATGAGTATGATGAAATACATGAACATGGAAGAAACAGAAGTTTTCAGATACTGGAGTTTTGCTTGCAGACTATCATGTGTTTGATGCCACTGAGGGGAGCCTGAGCCAAGAGCTGAGCCAGTGTTATCACTTAGACACAATTCTTCTGCAAGTTTGTTTTGTCTCTGCATGACAACCAGCAGAATTCACATTAAAAAAAAAAAAAAAAAGGACAGTGTTGTTTTTCAGGCCATCTTAAGAGAATTTTTTTTTTAAATTTTGTCTAGAGGAATGAAACTCTTGTGCACCTGAGAATGACTGGAAACAAAATAGAAAACCAAGGTGGAATGTTGTTTGCTTCAATGCTGAAAGTTAACTCAACCTTAGAGAAGTTGGATCTTGGAGACTGTGATGTGGTGAGTAACCCAGTAAAATTATCAGCAATAAGACATAAGTCTTTCAAGGGTATTACAAGGGTCCTGCAGTGCCTAATTAGAGGGAAATGCCATCTGTTGTCATTGATTTTGTGACAGCCAGAGGTAACACAACATATAATACTGCAATATGTGCTTGGAAAGGCACATTGCACAAAGCACCTGTGAAGTCAGAACTGGGGATATTTCAGAGCCACTGTGTCTCTCTAGGAATTCAAGTGCTTGGCTTGCGCATTTTCTGAGGTGTTTTTCTGCTGTTCCTTTCTGTTAAGCTGAGTTCTATATAACTCGTGTTGAAGAATGGACTTCTCGTTCCTCAGAGAATCTTTTCCTTTTAAAGTATGCAGGGCTGTAACACCCAAAGGTCACCCATCCCATTGCTCTGCTGCTCCTCTCAGAGCCTGACCTGTGAAGGACATAAGCACAGCAGTGCTGGATTGAGTAGAAAAGCACCCAATTTACTCTTGGACAATGTGGTTCCTCCTAGAGCTGGGCTCTGAGGCTTCTTACACAGTGCACAGGGAGACTTGGGAAGCAGTGCATCACTTTTAAAAGCCTACATTTGTCTCCTGGAAATTCAGAATTTGCTTCTAAGCCAGAAGGGGAATACCCCTCGGAAAGTGTGAAGGTGTTATGAATACATGAGCAAGGAAAGTGTAGGCAGTGTAGGATTTATTCAAAAGCTTAGTACATGTGTGCTTGGTAGGGAGTTGATAGAGAGTTGGTATAAAATGAAATGGCTTTGGGTACAGACTAGCCTAATTGAAAAGTAGCATAAATATAAAATAGAGGGCAAATAAGAAGGAAATTAAAAAATATTAATTAATTGCCTGATTCATACTAAATATGAATTTACCTAGTGGATAAATGTTAGGGGAACTCACATAAGCTGATTTTGCCTCATAAATTAAGGAAATCAAAACACAAGATCAATTTGAGATCCATTATTCTTGCTTTTTATTCTCTGAGTTGCCAAGTAATTTGTGCTACTTACTCTAATTTCACTCTGCTATTCCACAGGCAGTTGGCACTGGTTTTATCAGAAAATCTGTTATGTGTCTGTGAACAGTTGCCTACTGTACTCCCATCCCTCCATACGACATGAAGGCAAAAATAATAGTAATGGTCATTTGGTAGCTTAATCCATACACTGAACAGGTTTCTCTAAAGAGTTTATTTTCATTTCCAGGGCCTGAAGTGTCTAGTAGCAATAGCCATAGCCCTGACTCAGAACAAATCTCTCAAAGCAATAAACCTAAATCGTCCTTTGCTGTACAGCCAACAGGTATGTGAGTGACTGTGGAGTCAGCTCAGAGACAGGGGCAAAAGTCAAGTCAGTACTGATGTATTTAGGGACATCTGAACTTCACAGCTCTCTGGATTTCCTTACAAACTGGAGAAAATGGTTGCAGGAATATTATTTTTCTCTTTCTGTGTCAAGTTTTGTGCAGTCACTGACTGCCCCTGTTTAACTAGAAGGTTAAATTTTTAAAAATTTCTTTGTTGGTACATTTGTTAAATAATGGGCTAGTGGAGAGGGGTTGGTATTGGAGAACCAAGTATTCCTTCTGCTCTTAGAACGTGGAGTCTCCTGCATTGTTCAGCAAACTGAGGGAGCAATGCTGTGTGGCAGGAAATGAGGGGAGCACGAAGAGTGCTGTTTACCTGAGCCTACAGAAGAAAGACTCTGCAGCAATGCCCCACATCCTCTGGGCTGGGTGGTTTTGCTGTCTCGCCCTGTGCATGGCTGGTGCTGCTCACGTCTTGGCTGCAGAGCTGGGTGGAGGTGGATTCGCCTTCCTAGCAGCAGTTCTCAGGTGTCTGGGACAGGGTCAGTGTTTTCCTGATGGCAGGATTATGAAATTAAATTGTCATAAAGGCCAGACCCTCCTCAATTCCCAAAGGAAAATTTAACAGTTTGAACAGATTTTAGTTGTTTCTTTTTCAAGGCAGGGCTTGGTCTGCCTAACCCCAGCTTTGGAAGTCAGTTTAAACCACCGCTATTGATAGAAGTAAGGACCTGGTCTGGACCTGCCAGAGGCTCTATTTGTCATTGTTTCAGCTCTATCATTTTCTGAGGCTTCTGGATTTTTTCTTTATTTTTGACTCACAGTATTCACTCAGTTATTTTCTTAACTAAACATGGCAACTTCAAACAAACTTCCTTTGCCTTAGAGTAGTTGGACATACTTTTTCCCACAGCAGTCCTGTTTCTTTTGCATAGAATTAACAGAATCATTAAGGCTGGAAAAGATCTCCAGGATCAAGTAAAAAGTTTGACCAATTCATTCTTGTAGGAAAGAATTAGCATCATGACAAAATACTTTCAAATATTAGAAAAGATTGACTCAAACACTCAGTTTTTTAAGAGCAGTAATGGGGAGGGAAGCTGATTAGACATAATTAAATATTGATGCTTCACTGATATTTTCAGGGATGTAGATAGTACTGTAAATCTGCAAATGTCTCTGTAGTATTTTTTTTTTCCATTTTTAGCTTTATCATAAGATGTTGTTTCGTGGTTATTTTTATAAAATACACAAAATAGAACACTACTGATGCAGTTAGTTGTGTATCTCCCTTCTACTGAAGCAGGACTGTATCTTATCCTAAAGACCAGCTTAATAAAATTGAGTGTGTGTTTTTAGGAAGAGACCACAGTTCATATAGCTCGGATGTTGAGGAGTAACTCTTCTCTCATGGAACTACACTTGGGCAAGCATGGGATGAAAAACTTTGGTGTAGAGCGACTGTGTGAGGCCCTGTATGAAAACTCCAGCCTGAGATACCTTGACCTTAGCTGGTGAGAGTGATTAAATGTGACACAGCCCTGACTAACATTAGTAACTTATTTTCTTGGCTACTCTAAAAAAAAAATTTAAAATGTGCTTCTCTCTTTCAGTAATAACATAACCTGTGATGGTGTAAAATTTTTGGGAGAGCTACTAAAAAAGAACCAAACCCTGGAGATCCTGGATCTTAATGCAAACCGCATAGAAGATGTTGGAGCCATTTACCTGAGTGAGGCCTTGCTTACATGGAACAGGAGTCTTCAGGCGTAAGTATTTGCACAGATTCCCCAGAGACTGCAGGTAAGAAACCTGGACTTTGTAGTGGCTGAAACGGCATCAAAGCTCTGAGCCCCGATGTTGATCAAAATAGGAAAGTCAGGAAGTTTCAAATGTTTTGGTCAGTTTTTCCTTCTTGGGAAAAAAAGCCTGTGAGTGAGAAATTGGGTGGGATTTCTTTGCTAAGCATAGGTGTCTGCTGCCATGTGAGGTGCCCCAAGACCTGTGAGACACCCTGGGGTGCCAGAGGTGAGTGCCAGGTCTGCTCAGAGCCTTCACAGCTTTCACAGTCACCCTAAGAGGGTGAGGGGCGAGGCCATTGATCTGTTGGTTCTTTCCGCGTCTTTGAAGTGCAGGTCCCTGTGGCGCACAAATGAATACAAGAGCTGCAGGTCTTCAGAATTTTGAGATAATCAGATTCCACGCAGGGATAAGGCACTATATTTGTTGGTTCTGATCTTCAACACTTAAGAAAATCCTCTGTTTAAGTTCGCTTCGGGTGAACCCAGAAGAGCTGTAATCTCTCCATCAGGGTGTCTTTTGCAGCGGCGTTAAACCCCTGCCGGCAGGATGTAAAAGCTGATCAGAGGTGTTACCTGAAGCCATTAGTTTTAAGTAGCAGACTGAGGAGGTGGCAGCTGCGAGGTGCCTCTGAAAGCCTTGCAGGTTCATATTTTATATTCACCAATATAAAAATAACTGCCATTCCACAAAGATCAAAGCTCAGCCTGGATAAACGCCAAGGTTTGGGCTACAAAACAGACTAGAGATGAAACCTGGCCACCATGGAGCAAAGTCACTGACACTGAAGAGCTCAGTAGTGAACAACTTGGCTGCATGAGTCATGGAAATGCCTCGAGAAATAGAACAAGTCCATAGGCCAACTGCCTTTGGCCACCTGAAAAGGATATTAGAGTAGGACTGGCCTTGATACAAATGAATAATTATATTATTTTAAAAGTTCAGTATATATATAATATATATAACAATAAGACTAAATAATAGCCAAATTCTCATTTTTAACCAAGAGATGGGAATTCCATGGTTTGACACACGTTTTCTCTGTTTTCTAGGTTGTCCATAGTCAGCAACAATATAACTGGCAAAGGACTTGTAGCTCTTGCACACACAATGCAATTCAACATGCAACTTTCCCATATTTACATCTGGGGGAACAAATTTGATAAAAACACCTGTGTGGTAAGTGTTTGGTCCTGAACTCGCCTGAGAAGGTTGAGGTTTGTTCGTTCAAATTTGTTTTTCCATTGTAGGGAAGACCACAGCAATAAGAAGCAGCCTGATTGATTTGGTCTTTTTTTTTATTGTGAATATAATACGGTGGTGCTGGAATGAGACTCCCTGGAGATCTGCACACTGAAGGGACTGAGTGCCACGTGTTATCTTGCAGATCCTTCACTGCAGTCCAAAGAAGTACCACATATTCCATATTCCTGTTTTTTTTCGTTCCAGGAATTCTCGGAGCTGATCGAGACGGGCCGGCTGCAGCTGGGCTGCACAGACGTGGCTCCCTACAAGGTGGACGGGGAGGTTTTCCTGGCAGAGCTGTCCCACGGGCTGGCCAAGCACCGCTACTGGGCCCCGCCCTGCGCCGCCGTGGCCCCCGGCGCCGCCGATGCCAGCCTGGAAATTGTCGCTGTCTCGGAGTATTTGTGAGTGAGGCTGCACCCCAGGGCACTCCCTGTGCCTGAGCTTTCCCTACTGGTTTCTAGTAAAATAGATTATATCAGGATCAGACTTGCTGCATGTTGTTTCTTTGGGGTTTGAGTCTAGGAGGAATCTAAACCCACTTGAAATGGCAACAGAGAGAAAATATCAAACAAATGACCTTGAAATTCATTGCTAAATAATGCCCCATCTATTATTAAGGGTCTGTAACTATGAAAAGATTCACACCCAGGCAGAGCACACTGACAAAAGCAACACCCAGGACTGCTGCTGGGCAGGTCAGGTATCCTGAAGAGTCAGATTCCTGCTGAAGCTGAGAGCTTTGGGTAAATCCATTTGTTAGCACTGTACGCTCTCCTTTTCCTTAGTAGTTGCATCCTTTTGATCTTCTTCCAGTAGTGACTTTTTAAAAACCAAGGTAAGTGAACTTAAGCATTAAGCCACAGCCATGCTAGAATTTAAAGCTGGTGAACCTAGTTCACTGGGATTTACATGGAATTTTGATTAAATTGTAGCGCATACTTGTTTCTTGTACTACAAATGGAAACTACCACCAAACCTGCTGCCATCATCTCTTCTCATCTCATGAAAACTGCCTAAAATAATTTCTGTCATTATAGCCCTTTGGCAATTCCTACACATGAGTAAGACAACATATGCATGTAATGGTAGTAAAACATTGTTTAATGCTTTGGATACAGACTTTGTGTAAGTTTGGGAATCACTCTGCTTGTTTCCTTTTTCCATTCACTCTGCTCATCCCTGCAGAAGTGACTTAACTTACGCTCCTAAAGAGAAAAAGTCACCTAACAGGACAGCAGAGGTTTGCTCCAAGCCTTTTATTAATGCAATCCTCTGCCCCTCTAAATGTGCCTGTTAAATATTAGCACAAAGTACCAGAACGATCTGTGACTGTATGTACCAGATCAAAGCATGAGGGGAAAAAAGGTAAGAAAGTTATTTCAGTAAAAATAGCTGGGAAGCAGCAGCATAGCTGCTGTTGTTCTGACTCTCTAACGTCACTGTGGTAGTGTAGGAACAGGAAGACATTTGGACACCTCTTCCCCAGCTGAAATGACCAGGGCAGTTGTGAGAGCTGGTGTAGGTGGAGGTTTGTTGTTGTTTGGTGGTTGTTTTTTTATTTTCATTGCCCCACCCCCAAACACAAATTACTCAGGCTCTGTTACTCCAGGAGCCCCTGGTATCCTGAGAGGACTTAGAGCTAAGGCCAGGGCAGGTACGTTTGTTCTGCACACCTGCACAGGCCCCTCCCAGCCTGCAGTCACTGTGTTGAGCACAAAGTCCATACATCACCCTGTGAACACCCAGCTCTAGAGAGGAGCTTATATTTTAACTCTTGTTCAACAGGAAGGATGGAGCAATGAGAACAAAAGTTGGGGATACACTGAATGTGGCGGTTTGAGAAGAATCTGCACACTGTGAACATTCCTAAATTTTGTAATAATTAGATAAACCTGTGTTGGTACTTTTCTGAGTGCTGGTGCTCTGGATCATTGCAGGCTACACTCTGATAATCTCAGTACTGACACACTGGTGACAGAATTTCTTGCCAGAAACACCACTACAAGATTCAGACATGTATTCTTTCAGTGTATCTTTCTTTCCCTTGTCAGGCATATGAAGTTCAGGTTAATTTCACTGCTCAAACTAAGTGTTAATTTACTTGTACGAATGACATTTGTTAATCTGAGGTGGTAACACGTACCTAGTTCTACCGACAGCAGAATTTTCTTTTTAGTGATGTGGTAAGATGGCAACACTATCAATATATCAGGATAAATGGCACCTACTTTCCAAAGTATTGGTGTGTGTGTTTAAAGTATTTGCACTCTATCTAAACCCTTGTTTAACAGCAACTTGTTCAGCCCATAAAGCACTCTCCGTTACTGACAATATCCATAAAAACAGCTCATGTGTTACAGTTTTCTCTGATATTCCTTTGTAAGAAAGGACTGCAGAGTAATTCCTGCCAAATTCTGTATAAACAGCTTCCAGCAAACTAAGACAATTATTTGTGCAAAACCCTGTATTGCTTTAAGAGGCCTATGCCAGACTTCTACTGCTTCCTTCCTCTGACCTTGAAATTCTTAGAAGATGCATCTCGTGTTCTTTGGAATGAGAGAATTTGCATAGGCTACAATTTTTTTGCCATGTTCTGAGTCATTCTAGTAGCTAAAGCAAGCATAATCCTGCTTGGAAAACCATTTTTTCAGCTTTTAGACCTCACTGTACCTTGCTGAAAGGCAGCATTTTTGCCCCAGTTTTAGCGGAGAGGCAAATGACTAATCCAGCAGGGCAGGGGTGCAACAGAGGTCCCCCAAATCCTACCATGTGCTCCAGGGGCCCCCATGGTCCTCGTGCCAGGGTGGGACAGGGGTTGTGTCTGACTGGTTCCCTCCTGCTTTTGTTGCTAACCCTTGCAGTCATAAACAGGAGACACAAGGTGAGGGAAAATTATAAAACAAGTTTATTGAAGTCTAACATAAAACACGTCAGGCTAAATATGTACAACTCCCTCCCTTCCCAAGGGATTATAAAATTGAGAGTTGAGGTATATACAAGCAACAGAGAAAAAATTGTATATACATGACAGATACTTTAAAAATAATTTAACCAAAATAATCAGTTATTAGTCCTTATCTGAACTTAATTCTGCAAGGCTTATTGAGCCTCTCCGGGATCACAGCCCTGAAATCCTTCATGTGGGACTTGTCTGTACTTAAAAATTGTTTTGTAGCACATGATTTCAGAAAGGTTGTCGTGCTTTGTGCCCACTTAGAGGCACTAATTTAGAAGTAAATGTGCTACAAGGAGCTATTCTCATCTAAGTACTTCCAAACAGTCAGTTCAGAGATTTAGAGATGCAGATAAGCTATTCAGGCAAAACTTGCACCAACCTCAGTGACTGAAACACCGATGTGACAAATCATGTCATTTTCTCTGCATTATTCTCAATAGAGTTATTGAATTTCCTTCTTTTCTTTTGCAAGGACATGTATGCCTAAAAAGATTCCATGCTCTCCCATATTAATCCCTCACAGAAATTACCAATACTGTTACAAGCCTTGTACTTCAAAATGAACCCAGAATCCTCAAGCCTAGGACTCAGATGTGCAGCTGATTTCCATGCATCTATTGTCAAAAGGTACAGTCCAGACCTACAGCCTGAACACACCTACAAATAAATATATTTATTTATTTATTTAAAATCTATATTCTAGTAAATGAATACAGTTGGTAGAGATCATACCTCAGCAGCTGAGATATCTTCAAGAAAGATGAGGATAAAAATCAAGATTCTCAGATGGGGACTCAAGAGTGCAGGTCACTAAATTATTGCTCCAAGACAAAACTACAAGCCTGTGTATTCTATTAAGAAAGGTTAAAATTGTCTTGTAAAAAATAATGAATATCTTCTTGTCTACAAAGAAAACTAAATGACTAATAAAGCAACTGTTACTGTTGTAAGTATCTAAACAATTCCTGTATAAATCTAAGCACTGTATTTTTTAAAAAAGTCTGAAATCTAAGAATACAGTAATAAGCTATAATTTTAGAAATATAAAAACTGTTATGGAATGCATTTTCTATGTAGGAATGTAGTTATTGTTTAGGTTTCTATCCAGAGCTAGTTCTCTCTCCTGGTCGTTTATCCTGGATCTGTTTATCTTGAGCTGCTTTTCCTCAGGTACCAGCAGCATATCATTGTCTTCCAAAGCTGTTTAAATATGGAAGTTGTATGGTGTTTTCTTTCTCACTATTCATGACTAAACCTACGTCTATCCCAAGATTTCTGCTCCACTTTCAGAGAGAGACAGTGAAGAGGAAGCTTAGTACAAGCTACACACAGTCAAGAGCCCGATTTTGTGGTTCTTCACTCTTAAATGGCAAGGCTGAGGAATCCCTCAGGGGCTACACCAACAACAGAAGCTGAAAGAGACAAGGGAGGAGACAAAGGGAAATGCCAAAAGTAAAATACCAGAGAACTTCATCTTTTGTCTTCTGCCAGCTTTATGAACATCAGCTGTTCATGAGCGTAGTCTGACAGACAAACTGAGAAATTAAAGGCCCAGCAGCAATAAGCTCCAGTGGGGACAGTGTGAGAGATTCCTGCATTAGGGATGTTCCTGTTGAACATGGCTCTACTCCTGCTGTCAATAGTAGGCATCATCAGCAAATCTACCATATATTAAAGCATAAAATGTGACCAAGCAGCAGGTTAGAGACGTGCCAAATACTAAAATGATCAACACAAAGCAACAAAAGGTCTATTACTTGACAAATACAAACATGTAGGAAGAGGAAAAAAAAATACAGTCACACTCAGGAGTCAAGGGACCATTTTCAGACTCTTTGAATGAAATCCTCCAAGAAATTTTTCACAAGTCTGTTTAATTAAGGTGCAGATTAGTTATTACTCCATGTAGAACAGAATCAGTTAAGAGGTATCTTCTATGCTCTTCTATTATTCAGTGTCTGGAGACAAGGCATCGGTGGAAATAAATGCTAGCACCAAGTAAATAACCAACAAAGGATAGCTTTAAATGCATTGTTGGTACAGTATCATGACTGTTTCATTACTGTTTGATGATTACATAAATAATGCTTACAATTTTTAATGGCACAAACTGGTAAAATGGAGTAGAAAAGTACTTCTAATGTCACCTAGTCTTTTATGACCCTACCAAGACATTAAAATGTTGCTTTTTAAGTATGTCTGTTGCTAGTAATAAAACTCATCTTTACATGGGCCTTGCTAGGTACCAGTTTTGTGCAGTTACTGTGGACAAGTGACATGAGAGGTAAAGCAATACACAAAACCTTCAATTAGAACAAATCAGTTAAACTCTAACAAATCCTTGCCTGGAAGAATATCAATCTGCTCTGCGGTATTATTCTTTAATGCCCCCTCATGTAGTGTTCACTTATTATTTTCACAGTGAAGGGCAGGATTTATTTCCTCTTTTGTCCTTCCTCTCTAGCACAAGAAGCAGTACTACAGCAAAGAAAGGATTATGAAGCTCTGATTCACGCCTCACTAATTAACTCACTGCATCTTTTCGCCTCATCTAAACATGCATGTCCCAGCTCTCCTTTTGTTGCTATTTGTGCCAAATCCAGGATGTTTTAGGGATGTGAAAAATAAATCTGGGACAAGATACAACAACGCTGGATTCACTTAAACAAACAAACAAACAAAGGCAACTTGTTGGAAAAAAGATCCAGTAGTATCTATGCCATTAGGACCCCCCAACTTGCCACACTATAGACAAAAATTAACCCTCCTTTACTTTCCTTGTCAGGAAAATATACCCAAACCTTTCTTTCCCTCTGGTCAG
This sequence comes from Oreocharis arfaki, assembly GCA_013398015.1. Taxonomy (NCBI): domain Eukaryota; kingdom Metazoa; phylum Chordata; class Aves; order Passeriformes; family Paramythiidae; genus Oreocharis; species Oreocharis arfaki. Next base: position 206,501 of record VZRR01007610.1, read on the forward strand.
GCTTCCTCTGAAGATGGCACTTCTGGCAGCCAGCAGCAAACCTATGCAACCACCTCAAGAGAACACTGACCTCCTTCATCATGCACCATTCGAGCACCTTGGAGTGCAGGCTTACTAATACATCCAAACTGTGATTTCCCCCTACACCTCTGGGTTAATCTTCCTAAACTATCAAATATGGCTTAAAATATCTGTTCTCAAATGACATTGTGACACATCAAATCAGCAGGAACATGGGAACAGAACTCCAAAATACATGAACATACATAACAGAGAATTCTTAAGGCAGGTGTTGCTGGAAAGGAATCATCTCCTGGAAATCAGTGTTAATCACAAATAGAAATTTGATTGTAGATTAGCACAATTCAGCACTGCACAATGGAAATGCCTTACAAGTGTCTTTACACAGAGGAAAACAAAGAACAAGTCCAATTCAGAGAGCATGACTGGTTGTTTGCTTGTTCATCTTACCAAATATTTCCAAGTTCACTACCAAGCTACCTGGATGGCTCTGCACTGCTCTGTCAGTACAACTGCTGCAGGAAAATAAACTGAGGTTCTGAATATCCAGTCACAGCAGATCTCAGTAATGTTTCTGATGAAGGGGATTGGCTCCCTGTCATGGGGAGCAGCATCTGATGGTCTTCAGTCCCGATGGGGAGAGGAAGTGCTAAAGACATCTCAGAGGGTTTCACATCTATGGACTCCGATAAAGGACTTTTCTGACTCTGAATGGATTCTTGTTCATTGAAAGAATTATCAAGTGCAGTAGAATCAGGGGGAGTTTCAGGTCCTGTGGAAACAAAAACAAATCCCCAGAAAGAAATGTTCAAAAGCTTGTGCACAAATTCTGCAAATTCCCTTTCCAATGACTGTCAGAGCCAACACCTGGTGTGTCACAGGCTGCCTGGGCAGCTGGGATATTGGGGTCTCCATGTGCTGCAGAGCCAGACCAGCTGGAGGTACAATGTCAGCACTGGGAATCACATCTGCTGCTGCTTGTAGTGTTTCCAACCTGATCTCTACTTGCCATGGTACAGAAGATAACAAACCCGCAACATCACAGTGAAGAAAGGACCTTTGGAAAAAATGTAATCATGAAAGTTTCCTTGAGATTTTCCCCCCCAGGAAGTCTCAGCAGCAGAGCCACACCCAAGCATCCTTCTCTAACTGAGATACAAAGTTTACAAAGTATCATTTATCGGTAAACCTCTTTGGAAGACAACATTTGTTAACTCCATTCCAGCCAGCCACATTTTATCCAGTCACTTGAAAAATTACTTTCTGTCCTTAATAGAAATCCCTGTTAGTGAGTTCCTTGCCGCCTTCCCGCTGGAATGCAGCCAGCCACTGCTCATGGATGGCTCTCTGATTAAACCACATGGGATATCTGACCCTTCCTCTACCAAAGCATGCTCCAAAGCCACTGTTATTTCAGTGCTGAGGCACTCCTGGCTGCCTGCTGTCTCTCTATGAGAGCTGGCCTGCCTTGGCACCTCTCCCAGCTCACCCCTCCAGCTCTGCAGGGTGCTCTCCACACTCAGTGCTACTCTGCCCTCACCACTGGCTTCCTGCTGCACTGGGGCCTTCCTAAATTCAAAGCTGTCTCTGCGTATGTTCTTTTTTCTCACCCTCTCCTTCCCAATCCAGATGTACAGAGACATCATTCATTCCCTTTTTCATATGACAGAGGCAAGGGATTTATGGACAACACACAAGGATGGACAGAGGACAAGCAGTATGGAGCCAGTGTTGATGCTTTTGGCTCTAAAAACAACTACTACCCAAAATTCTTTGGTTTTCTAATTTCAGGCCTGGATGAGCAAAAAGATTTATTCAGCATGGAAAGCAAAAGAGCTGATGTGGTTTCTTAACCTTTCTTTGCACAAGGAACTCACCTGTGTGAACTTTCGTTTTGTGCTTCTTCAGATTTTTTATATCTGTGTAAGAATTTCCACACATTTCACAGATAAATGGTCTTTCACCTGAAAAAAATTGGTTTGGCAGTCAGAACAATCTTGATGTTGAAAAAAATAGTTAGAGACTTAGGATAACAGATTCCAACGTTCTATTTTGAAATACAACTTTGTAACTCTTATTTCGTCTGTGTCTCTATTCGGAATGAAATTATTTCCAGAATAATAGTTTAAAACAAAGCAAGGAGACCCAAACATTTTAAGCAAAGCCTTGATCATGCATCAACACCTACGCTGTGGCACAGGTACTACTCTGAAAAAGGCAATTAAAAAAATTAATGAATATTTTCTTTACATTATATTAACCCAGAGATACATAAATTTAGAAACTGTTCTACTTTCAAGTACAGCCCAATAAAGCGTATTTTAAAGGCAAAAGAGTAAAAGTAGATTATAATTTATAGTGCAGGAAGCAGCTTGTCTGAAAACTGACCTGTATGGGACCGAAAATGTTTATTGAGCTCTCCAGAGGAAATAAAACTCTTCTCACAAATGCCACAGATATATGGCTTCTCTCCTAAAGGAAACAAGAGGACGTTGTTATTTCCATATATAAACCGGAATACACATCAAGAACAAATGAAACGAAACGGAGATAATGTCCAATGGGAGAAAGTGCTCCTTAAACTGGAATCAAAGAAAAAAAAACAAAAGAAAGGAGCTGGATGACAACTCCCAACACGGATTTCCAGGCTGTTCCCCCTCTCCAGCCCCGCCCGTGCCCGCAGCGCTCCGTGCCCCGTACCTGTGTGTTTGCGGGAGTGGGTGATGAGCGAGCTGGACACGGCGAAGGCTTTGCCGCAGCTGTCACACACGTAGGGCTTCTCGCCGGTGTGCCGCCGCACGTGGTACGTGAGCGTGCTGGCCTGCGCGAAGCGCTGCCCGCAGCGGTCGCACACGTACGGCTTCTCCCCGCTGTGCTTCCTGCAACGACACAGCCCGTCACCCTCCGGCACGGCGAGCAGCACCCACGGCTCAGGAACCGGCTTCGGGGAGCGCTGTATCCCCAGAGCTCCTCCTGCTACTGCTCCCGGGTACAGCAAAGAGGTTGCAGCTGAGTTTGGTGTGAGCTCGAAGGTCCTGCGGGGTGAGACTCATGGCCGGGTCCCTCTGGGATCGGGACATCCGCGGCTTCCGCGGCAGCTGAGCTGAACCACGGGCCCTGCACGCGTAACGTGCACCGTGGGAACTCAGCGTGCTTTGCACTTTACGGTACTGAAATGTAAGACGATGATTCCTAACACGGGAATATCATTCCTGCTCCTGCCAAAAATGCCAAAAGCTCCATGCAGACAGAAGTGAGAACATCTCTCACTTCCCACCAGGGAACTGTATCCTCTCTGGTGCTACAAGCAGTTTAAAACAAGGATACCAGACCCAGGCTGTTCCATTCATCCAGCACAAATCTCCTCCCTAATGAGCAAGTACATCCATGCAATTATTCCATTAGGCATTGTGAGGGAAGTCCCACGGGAAAAGGAGTAGAAATACCACAATCACATGAATGTGTAACTCTTGCTCACATCGGAGTAAACGTTTCTATTTAAATAAACCCAATGATAAGCACTTGCAGGATCTCACTTCTGCCTACCTGGCGTGGATCTTCAGGTTGCTCGAGGTTGCAAATTGCAGGTTGCAGACATCACATTTGTAAGGCTTCTCCTCTCCATGGTGCATCCGGCTGTGGAACACCAGCTGGCACTTCTGGGCAAAGCCTTTGTCGCACAGTTCACACTTGTATGGCTTCTCCCCTGGTGAAAAACAACACCCTTGTGCTCTCTATTTACATAAGAAAGCTTTGCAATCCATGACCTGACCAAAGCTCAGGAGTCTATTCTAATGCTTCTTACAAATAACATCTTGGAACATCCTGTAATCAGTCCACTGAAGTGGAACCTGGTAGAACACAGAGGATAACAGGACTATTTTTTAACACATCATGTTTGGGTAAAAAAAAGAAGTAATAACGTTTTTAATAGTGCCACCTTCTCCACATTATTTTAAGAAAGCTGCTACTTCAGTTTCAGACTCTTTGCTGGTTATGTCTGTTCATCATTCTCAATATTTAAAATGAACAAATCATCTACTTTTTCTTGCTTGTCCAACAGCAACAGGTCTTCAACACACAGTCTAGTGCTCCCTAATTTCTCGTCAGTGTCTGCTGCAGAACGTTACAGGTACTTCTCTGACTATTCATGTTGTCTTAGTGGTGAACTGTCTCCTGTAAGGGCTTGTGCAACTCTGCAGCTCTATCAAGTATAAAAAAGCCTTTCTCTGCCACTCTGTGGCAGTGCACAATCAAACCTCATGAGTAAATACTGTGCATAAAAACTTCAAAAGTAAAAGCATTAGACATCTAGCACGCCAACACCATGGAATTCCCTCCCCACTCTTGCAAAAATTCCCAGGACAATACCCTCAAAGGTACAAAGTACAGCTGACATTCCTGCCAGCACCATTCCTGAATTCCGCAATCAAGCTCCATCTCATGTGTGAATCTTTGGTTAGACTCTGGCTGACAGAATTTGAAACTCTCTTCCCAGGTCACAGGAAGAGCAAGGTGTTCTCCTGCTGCTGTTCCTCAACATCTGCTACATCTTCACAGCTTCCTGGGAAGAAGCTCCACTGTGACCTCAGCTTAGAGTTTTCCAACATACAGAGCATATGCAAAGACAAGCACAGGACTTCTCCCCTGCATCTTCCCAGGCTCCAGCAATTTGTTGTTCATCATCTTTTAAAGTCAGACATGCTGGATTAAAACGTCTAAGTGTTCCTAAGTGATTTCTCTCGGATGCTTGATATGACACAAGCTCCTGGCAATGTTACTGAATGCAGAGATCATAACACCATCACACCTTTCAGCTGCACATCTACTGAATAAAATCCTGAATGTTGTAGTAATTCAGCCAACCTTCCTACCCTTTTTTGAAGACCCCGTAGGACAAGTTATAAGACTTGAATTTTTCCCCCACTCTTGTTCTCATATATGTTTAGAAGTTTAAAAAAAAGCAACAGAAATTCTAGTATCAAGTTCAGCTTGTTTTTCATGCTCTATTGACAGCAATTTTTGGCCACTCCACCACTCTACAGAGCTAAAGGACAGCCAGGTCTCCTGAGTCTTTCCAGAAATCAAGGTGCTCAGACAAATCAAGATGCTCAGACTAACACAGTCCTCTCTAGCTATTAAAGTACAAACTACGATTTTGTACTGAAAAATGCTGAAACATTTTATGTTATCAGGATACTGGTACTGCCCCTGCATGCACAGTGACTGCAGACAAAATTTCAAGAGGAAGAAGTCAGAATCTTTCCGGTCCTGCACTCCCAGGCTGTGTGTGATCTCAGGCCTCCACAGCCCATGAGACACTGAAGCCCGTGGCTTACCTGTGTGAGTTCTTACATGCGTTTTCAACTGATTGCACTGGGTGAAGGCCTTCCCACAGAGCTGGCACACGTAGGGCTTCACTCCTTTGTGTATCCGCATGTGCCGACGGAGGCTGCTCGCTTCGGAGAACACCTTCCCACAGGTGTTGCACACCGGCTTGGCTTTGGAGAACTTCTGGTCCAGCTCCTCCCCCGAGCTCTCCAGCTGGTAAGTGCCCTTGTCACTGGCTATGTTGGACATGCAGTGCTCCTTCAGGGCACAGCTCTGCTGAGGCTTCCCCCGTTTCTGTTTGGCTGCCATGGTCTGGGCCAGGATATCCTGCGCTGCCAGCGTTTCGCTCTCCACCACCGCTGCCAGCTGCAGCTCTGAGTTATCGCTGCCCTGGGCAGCCTGCTCTGTTATGTGGGTGGCCAGCTTATTTGCATCTAAAAACATCTCAAAGGATGTGTTCCCAGCCACCTCGTTCTGATATTGTAGGGATTTATTCTCCATGCTTTTGGGGGGGCTGAAATTCTTCTTTCGCTTTTTGGGTTGAGGCGATTTCTTTTCTAAAGCTGCCTTCTTTGCCTGTGGTTGAACCAGCTCTGCAGCAGCAGCAGCAGCAGCATCTTCCTTCTCCTCCCGATTATTGTAATCTCGGAGAGTCAGGAGGCAAGTCTGCTGATTCATTTCAACATTCCCAGTGATACTGGATGTCTCTGTGGAAGAGGGGTTAGCAATGAAAGCAAAGTCCTCCATCTTGATCTTGCATTTAGTGACCACTTCTTCTACTTTGAGATAGTCAGCAGCCTGGTGAATCTCTTTAACATTCCAGCTGAAAGGAAACAAAATTTGGGTGAAACATTCTGGACAAAGCAAACATTTGTTCTGCACCAACTGCATCACACACAGACACAGAGCTGCAGAAGAGTTACACTGTCAGAAAATGTAACTTTGAGAACATACAGCAACATTTAATGTCTCAGCGCTGTAGTGCCACAGGGCTCTAGAACGTCAGTTATTTCTGAACTGAAGGTCCATGTCTCGTGAGGTCTGCAGATCCTCAAACCAAGGATTTTATTTTAGTTACATGCCTCCTGTAGAATTTTAAGTCAAAAGTCAACTTGTAAGGTGGTGAGGCCAGACGTGGGCTTGTTGGTCCAAACAGCTCAGAAATAACAGCACAAAGGGATAAAACACTGGAAATTAAAATACATAAAATACCTTTTCATAAACCTTCTGGCCAAAGTCTCAGGTAATTCACTAGCAGTGCAGTCACCTCAGCACTTAATCAGGTATTAATCTGGTTTTATAAAACGATTTGTAAACAGTCTTAATTCTGTATCAGCTGCACACAGACATCATTAACACCAAGGAAGTCCTCATTTAAACCACTACACCCTATTTTTCGGTTCTTGCCACACAGGCAGGATGGTTTAGGAAAAAATGACATGGAAAAGGTGGCAACACATACCATGAGTGCATTTATGGATTTACAGCACTTTAAAGAGAAATCAATGGTAGACAAACTCATTCTAACACTCTATTACACAGTAAATGTAACTGAGCAATAAGCAACTTGCCACACTTACTCTCCATATGAATACAACTGTTTCAGGATCTTGTACTATGTGACAAGTGCTGGGTACAAAGTACCCTCTTGGCGTCACTCATGCACCCACCACCTCGGAGGACAACTGACTTGGCAGGCAGGTGCAGCAGCCCCAAAGGGACACAGGAAAACATGACAGGTGCCACCTACAGCCAGATAGTTCTCTCTGGGCAAGAATGATACTTTCACCTTCATTCTCCTTCAGAGAGCCACCTGCCCAGAAAATCCAGACTCTCCTGCTGCAGTCCCACATGGACGTCAAGAACTCTGCACAGTTCTGCTCTTTTGTAATTGGCAAAGCACCAACCACTAACTTCAGCTCTGCTGCTGTTAAAGTTTGTAGCTAATTTAAAAAAATACTCAGCGTCTATGCACTTAAAATTATCAAGTATGAGTTTCCACACTTCAGTAGAAATGAAAAGTTTTTAAGCCTGCATTTGACATCAGACATTGAGAAAGAAGTAAAAATCCTGGACTTGGTACTTCTAAGTAGCCATACCTCCTTCCTGAGAGATAAATCTCTTTCACTGAGAAAAAAGCACTGCTAAGAAAAAAACCACCCTCACTGTATGTCAGGCAGCACAAGAGGCACAAAATCAATGCAGTAATGAGGCGACACACTTCTTCTGTGACTTCTTTTAGGCAATGTAATATAAAATTTTAAGTAATAGATCATGCAAATTTTAAAATTATGCATATCCTCATCCATCCCTCAGACTTTAGTCTCTATCACATTCACAGTTCCTGTGTGTTTTTGAAAAACTGAACTTCTGTAATTCACCTCCAGACACACACTTGTCCTCCCCTCTCCTGGTAACATTGTGCACGGTGCACGATGTTTAATGTCTCCCAGACAGAAACAGCAGGAGACTGAAACTATCAATCAGTGAAATATCAGCCAACACACCTTTATTTTCACACTCACATGTCACGGGGCTTTTTAAAGCATACAAAGAGATGAACTTCAAGTTGTCAATATGTATCACATCTACTGCTATTTGTTTCTCCACAGCTTATTACAGCAGATCCAGTTCTGCCTCACCATAGTTTGTTCCCCTATTCCCTTTCCCCCTTTAATAGCGTGTTACCTGTCAAGGTTTAAGTTTCCCGTATAAATAAATTCCAGGAGCTTTTGGAATCCATCAGCTTTCACTTGAGTCTGATCCAAGACAACGTTGTTGTCAGACGCATCTCTGTAAAAGGCCCCGAAGTACTCGCTGAAGGAGGCAAGCACATTCCTGTGTGCTTTGAACTGGAATTCCCCGATGACCACGGTGCAGTCGCAGAGGAATCCGGCCTCTCGCTGCTTGTTCAGCCTCTCCAGCAGGTGCTCACAGTGATGGGAATACTGCATTTTGAGAACGCGCTGCAGCCCGCTTTCTGATCTACGAAAGAAAAAAAAAAAATCAATTTCCATGCAAGACTTCACTTTTTTTCCCCCTTAACAGAGTTAATGATTACAGAGCAGTCGGAGTCCGAGCCTGCCCGCGCTCACTCAGGACGATCTGGCAGCAGTACGAGGGACAGCGAGACGGTGGCTGGTGCTCGACCCGGGGCGCTGCGATCCAGCGGGGGCGCGGGCGGAGACCGTGCGCTCCCGGCCCCTCCGGGATTAGCCCGGCTAAGCCCGGGACCTGTCACATCGTGTCACACCCGGGCTCGGGGGAGCGGCCCGACGCTCGGAACGCGCGGCTCGGACCGGTCAGCGCTCAGCCCGCAGGGCGGCCGCTGCCGGGCACAGGCACCGGAGGTCCGGACTGATCCCCATTCGGTGCCGGCGCGGCCCCGGGGCCCGGGCTTTGGGCCGCCTCGGCAGCGAACGGGGCGCGGAAGCCGTAGCCCCGCGGCGCCCCCGGCCCAGCCCCGACGCCGGACAGGACGGAGCCCGCAGCACCCTCCCCGCTCCNGCTGTCCCCTCCGCTGTCAGACCCTGCCTGTCCGTGCTGTCCCTTCCGCTCTCCGACCCTGCCTGTCCGTGCTGTCCCCTCCGCTGTCAGACCCTGCCTGTCCGTGCTGTCCCTTCCGCTCTCCGACCCTGCCTGTCCGTGCTGTCCCCTCCGCTGTCAGACCCTGCCTGTCCGTGCTGTCCCTTCCGCTCTCCGACCCTGCCTGTCCGTGCTGTCCCCTCCGCTGTCAGACCCTGCCTGTCCGTGCTGTCCCTTCCGCTCTCCGACCCTGCCTGTCCGTGCTGTCCCCTCCGCTGTCAGACCCTGCCTGTCCGTGCTGTCCCTTCCGCTCTCCGACCCTGCCTGTCCGTGCTGTCCCCTCCGCTGTCAGACCCTGCCTGTCCGTGCTGTCCCTTCCGCTCTCCGACCCTGCCTGTCCGTGCTGTCCCCTCCGCTGTCAGACCCTGCCTGTCCGTGCTGTCCCTTCCGCTCTCCGACCCTGCCTGTCCGTGCTGTCCCCTCCGCTGTCAGACCCTGCCTGTCCGTGCTGTCCCTTCCGCTCTCCGACCCTGCCTGTCCGTGCTGTCCCCTCCGCTGTCAGACCCTGCCTGTCCGTGCTGTCCCCTCCGCGACCTCCTCATCCCCTCTTGCCCCGCACCGCGCCCGCAGCCCCGCGCTCCGGCGGGACCCGCACCCCACGGACACCGCCAAACGCTCCGCATCCTCCCGCTGCCTCCTGTCCCCCCGCAGCGCCACTCCCGGGTGCCGGGCTCTCCAGGGGTGCCACGCGCTCCCCGCGCACACCAGGAATGACAGCGTCGGTGGGAACGAGAAACGTCAAGGAGAAAGGGAATGTTTGGCACTGCTGGCAGGGCAGGGCCGTGATGAACCAGCGCACAGGAGAGCTGGGAGCTGGACACGGAGCGAGACACCTGGCAGCGTCTGCTCCGCAGGCCTCTCGCTACAGCTAGAGTTAGAGAATGGGGAAGTGACTAATCCTCCTGGATTTTCTAGTGCACCAGGAACTGAAATAACAGATCTTGGAAGGAGCCACAGAAGGAAATGTGGTTTTGCTGCTCTTTGCAAAGGGAAACATGAGCCAAACTCCAACCAGTGGAAAGATACATCCTATAACCTTTTCTGAGGAGCTGAAGTTGCCTGGATTGTGACCAGTCAAATACATTCCCAGTATTTTTTTCAAAACAAAACATATAATTGAAGTGTACACATTCCCAGTGTCCTTTACCTGGGACATCCCCAAAATACCATGACCAGAGATGCTGGTGAGATGGCAGAGATGCTGGTGTTGCCATGGAGACTGGGGTGGAAAAGTGCTTGTCCCGTACCAGTGTATATTTGTTTGATTCCTGTACTTAATCATAAAAGCATGGGATTGTCATGTCCTGGGGAGACGGGAGGCTGTGGGAAGAAATGGCAGAGGTCTCCTCTGAGCAGACTGCTGTGCCAGCTCTGTGTGTCAGCCCAGGCTGTGCTCCCACTCTGGCTCCAGGTCTCAGCACAGGCTGTGCGACAGACTCCAGCCATGGTGTCACCCGCAGTGACAATCAGTGACAGCAATCTCTAGAGGCTGCTGCTTTCCCCCTGGTATTTTCCAGTTTGACCTGGACAGCTGAGAGCTTATAGATCATGAAACATGGATCCTGAAAGTGGCGCTTCACGAGTCATGGGAGCTGAGAAGCTGCTTGTGCAAGGCATTAAAGAAAAATGTTGTTATGTGTGCCTCAGGCTCAGGGAAAGGATGACTAAAAATCCCAGCGATGCGGAAAAAACTTTCCACTTTCCATGACATTACAGTTCAGAATCAAAGGTTTAATTGTCCTGAAAGCCTCCTGATTTTGGCACAGTTAGCAGGCATTGGCAAGTTCTGCTCTGAATCTATCATGAATGAACCATCACCGTGTTGGCATAAGGACTTCCACTCCACTCCTTTCTCGTATTTTCTGGTGGCCTCTTCCCTGGAATCAAGCTCAACACATGGTCCCAGGTGCCAAGGTGAAAGTCAGCGTTTCTGCCAACAAGAAGATTTCAGTCTGGATAGAAGGCTCCTCGCTTCCCTGGGTGCCTTCCAGCCCATATAGATTACTGTGACAGAGTACAGGGAGGCCGAGCCTAACACAGTGCACAGAAAATGTTTCTAAAATACATGTTCTTACAACAGATTCTCCTTGACACTTTATGGAAAGGAACCCAAGATTACAGCTACCTGGGAGCAAGCAGGGAGAAGTCTGTGTCCATAGCACACCAGTAAAAATCATAACATCTAGCACAATTTATTCCTTCCTAGTCTGTGAATACATCTTTCTAAATAAGAATAAAATACTTTTTTTTTTAAAGTAGAACAATCCCGCACAGCGTATGCACGACTAAAGTTGGGAAGACTGAGAGCTCTAGGCTTTTGTTTCACACTCGTTTGCACTTGCAAAACGCCTTGCTTTTCCATGGAAATCTCAGGTTCGAAAAGCAAGCACACAAAAGCTTCTCCGAGCAACATGAGGCAGCAGAGGGGTCTGAGGTGAATGCTCCAGGGAGCACCGCAGGGAGCATCCGCCTTGCACAAAGAGACATCACAGCAGAGATGAATAAAAACCGTCATCGAACACAGCATGGGAGGGGGAGGAGGGGGCTGGTGGGGTTGCCACAGCCCTGCTTTGGGGGAATGACGGGAGAGGAATGGCTTGGTTCTTCATTCAGGGATCCTCATCTGGGACGGGATGGACCTGAACGCAGGCTCAGGCCCCTAAGTACAGCTCACAAACACCAGGTCATGGCCCTAAGCACCAGGCACCAGCTCCCAAATCCTGATACCAGCCCCCAAATCCTGGCCCCAGTCTCTAAATCCTGGCACCGGCCCCCAAATGCCAGATAGCAGCCCCCAAACCCTAGTATCAGCCCCCGAATCCTGGAACCCGCCCCCAAATCCCGGTACCCGCCCCCAAACGGCAAGCACTGATTTCCAAATCCTAGGCACCAGCCCCCAAATCCCGCTGCAAGCCCCAGGCGGGGTTCTGGGTGGCCGGTCCCAGGCCCAGGCCGCCTCTCGCCGATCCCGGCCCGCGGCCGCGGGGCACGGAAGGCGCGCTCCCTTCCAGGCGCGCTCCCTTCCAGGCGCGCTCCCGCGAGCACGCGGAGCGTTCCAAACTCCCGCCACGCGCCCCGCCCCGCCCCCTCACCCGTCCGTAGCCAATGGCAGTGGAGGAGGGCGCCCCTCTGACCAATGAGGATGAGGAGGGCGTGGCCGCGGAGTATAAGATGCGCGGCGCGGCGCGGCTGCGGCCCGTGCCGGGGTGGGCAGGCCCCGTGGCCAACTAACCCTAATGGCGGCTGCTCCCCTCACGCCCGCCCGCTGTTTTACTCGCTGACTTTCAGCAGGCCAAGGGAGCGGCCCAAAGGGATGCTGGGGGGGAGGGGGGAAGGAAAAGGTCCGGCATCAAAAAAAGCCAGCGAAGGGATCCACACCCCGGCCCATCCTGGGGTCCCTGTCCCTCCTCCACAACCGGGGGATGGTCCCGCCGTCGCCCCTCGTGGAGGCCGTGGTCGGAAGGCTCAGCGCCACTACCGCCGCGAAGAGTTCGTCTCTGTCAGCCTCGGCGGCGGCCGGGAAGGGAGGGCCGGCCCGCCCACCTCGGGCACCGGGGGACCCTAGCAGAACAAAACGGGCGCGGCGCCGCGGGCGCTGAGCAGCCGCGGCTCCCTCAGACGTGGGATGCGCGGCCGGCGCCGCCCCGACACCCCCCAAACCCCCCATCCCCGCTGGGAGGAGCCGGCCTCTCGGGGTCGGGGTGTCCAGGCGGCCCCCGGTTCTGCTGGGCCGGCCGAGGACCCCGAACGGAGCTCCCGAAGCGTCGGTCCCCACCGAGATTTGTCGTGTGCTCCCCTCGGAGTGCGGGCGGTGGGACGGATGCGCCCGCGGCCGCCGAGATCTTATCTAGGAGAGCCCCGCGGTGATGGAAGCTCAGAAATGCTGAATTCTATTCATCGACTTCAAGAAATGTTGAGTTTTACTCGTCGATTTTGGCGGCGAAGAGCTGAATTTGTGAAAACGTGAGGGACGGAGCACGGGGAGCTGGGGACAAATACCTCGCTGCAGTGTGGAGCAAAGGTTGTGAGGGGAAGGTGCTGTGGCTTGTCTTCTCTTAAAAATTCCTCTCCCTACGCTCAGCCTTTGGCACTGCCGTCAAGACAAACTCCCCAGTGCGTGCCAGGGTACAGCATCAAACCTGCCTATTTTGTGCCAGGGGCACAGCATCAAACCTGCCTATTTTGTGCCAGGGGCACAGCATCAAACCTGCCCGCGGTGTGCTGAGCCCCAGCACTGCCTGTCTGAGGGAGGAATGACCAGGGCCCACCCTGTGCCATCACCATCACAGGAACTGGCTCTTTGGCCACCTCTGCTGTTAGTTCTGACCACAGCCAAATCTCTTTGATATTTCTGTATCTGGCATCAAACGCTTACAGAAGGTTCACCAGACCTGCGGGCACACGTGTGGAACAGACATAGCCCTACAAACTGCGCTTGGGCATCATCAGTGCTCATTTACCAACTCTCCTTTAACACCCTGAGCGTTTGACCAGTGCCATCTTGTGGCCTTCTATTTTTATCTTTGCACAGAGGATGGGAGTGAACTTGGGTACTTAATTTTTTGATTCTGTTTGAAAGAAACCTTCTGCGGCCAGAATAAACAGAAACAGGAGAGGCTGACCCCACACACTTGAAGATATGTAGGGCCTTTCTGGTACTGAATCTGAATTTGCTTAATAAATCTGTTCCAGCTAAAACTAGTGCTGGCTCGGCTGATGGTAATGCTCTTACTTGGTTGAAACAATCGTATTTTCACTGTTTTATCTTGTTTCCAAGCAACAGCTTTCACTTAGCATCAAATACTTCATTTCAGACTCTCAACTAAACACGCACAGCCAAGATATTTCATGTGCTTAGGACATTGTTTCTCAAATGAAACTCTACTTGACTTACAATTGTCTCTCTGAAAAAAAAGTCTTGTCTTCAAAATATACCTGCTTTGGTGGCATTTTAAGTGATTTGCTTTAGCTGTCCCTTCTGAAAGAGGTGATAAGCCTAAACGGCCAAGTTTCTGTAGTCATAAAAAAAGTATGTGCTCTGCAGATCCACATATCAGAGGAAAAAAAAGCTAAGGAGCTCAGAACGTGGTCTACTTTTGTTTCTATTTATTTGTGGAAGCAAGGGAAACTGCGCAACGTGGCATTGCTACAGAGACGACAACAAACGGAGCTGTAGCTACAGCTTGCTACTGTATCCAAACAGCCTGCTCTGCTGCCCTACCTGCCCCTGTGAAACAGGCCGAGAACGTGCTAATGTGGCTTTTTAGGAATGCAAACAGAAGCTCCCAGCTATTTCACCCCTGAAGTGTTTAAAACCATTTGCAAGTGTGTCAAAGGAATTATATTCAATGTATCTCCTAGGAGCAGAGAGGAAGATAAAGTCGCCAGGCATCCAGCAGTAGTTACCTGCCGCAGCCAGCAGCCCCGTCTTGTATCATTTGGCATTTAGTCAATTTTCTTCCCTCTGGACCTAAGTGCTCATCTTAATATCTCCAGATTTGTTTGATTTAAAGATCTTCTAAAAATCCAGTTTATTATTATGTTTGGGAGAAAATGAGCTCTTGTGCTCAGCGGAGTTAAGAAAGGGTGGTTTTGAGGTTCGCACTCCGGGCTGCCCTTCTGTTAGTTTGGGGTTTGGGGCTGCACATCCTGGGTGACCTGTGGAGTGCCAGATGCTCAGGAATTAGCACCGAGTGCTCAGGAGCTTCTGTAGCAGATGTTTAGGCTGAGCTTTGAAGGACAGCTGGCGCAGGTCTGTTTAAGGTGGGCATTGTGGCTGTTTGAGGTCAGACCCACGACATTTGCTGTATCAGGCTGGGTACAGGGACAGTGCTCTGGCCAAAGGTGACCCAGACCTGTGTGCCCTCCCAGCAGGATGAAGTGGCCTCACTGAGCTCCTCTGTGCCGGGGGTCACCTTCCTTTTGCATGGTCATCTTCTCGTGTGCTGTTTATGAACACCCCAGAGCTTTCTGTCCCTGTGGGAAAATTGATCCTCTTCTGTGGAGAACCTAGGAAAAAAAAAAAAGAAACCAGCAGACCATGGATGAAATCCCTTAGGAGATCCCATGGAACTGGAGGGAAAGCAGGAGGGGTAACATTACAGCGCTTGTGCAAACAGCTCTGAGGGTGATTCGGGAGCTGACAGACCTGGGGCCCCTGAGGGGATGAACATACCTCCTCCATTACCACATTTCCAAACGCACATTTCTCAGGATGAGGTCTCAGCCGGGCGGATTCCAGCTGTGGTGCTGTGTGGCAGGCACGGTCCTGAGCTGTGCTCCACTCCTGGCTCTACCTCGGCCTCTGCTTTCAGTCACCTCTCAGCGTCATTGCCCTTTTTCATTCCCTGCCCATGAAAGCAGCAGGATTTTATCTTAATTAATGCTTTCATTAATCTGTTTCCAGTTTAGGTTTTAGCTTCCTCGCATTAGTTTGAAAACAATCATGATTGTTTGGGTTGGATGCAATGTGTCAGTGCACAACAAACAAACCAAGGAAGATTTAAATCAGCGCAAGAGATTTATATGCAAAGATGGACAAGTAAAAATTCACATGTTGGTGTGACTTTGTGTGCAAATTTAAAGTACACTTAGCAATGTACTTGAAATGACCAACAGAAAAGCTGGAGTTTTTTCACTTACTGAGAATCCTGCTAAACACTTCCCAGAGTCGTTGGCAGAGGTGACAGCACACGCAGAGTTTGTAAGAACAGCACAAGCAGAGTTAACATTGTACTGAGATACTGAGTCTCACCAAACAGTTCAAGTTGACCTTGCTTATGAGGCAACAAAAAGTGTCTTAAGGAAAAATAGTAATTATCAAAGAGTAAAGAATGGTTTAATTCAAAGGCTGTTTAACCTCCGACAGGTCTGGCAAACATTAATAGAACCCTTCTCTGGTTCCGTTTGTAGATCGCCTCAACAAGGGGTACCTTCAAAATGTGGTTGGATGTGGTATCTAAGGATATTTATCAGGAAAGGGGGCGGAAGAAGCATGTGTCTCAATCATTTATACCTAAATAATTTAATGCTGAAGTGAAGACTTGTAATCAAATCTTTGTAAGTGCTAAAAACCATGGACTAAAGGTGGTGTAAGAATATAATAACTTCCTCTGCCTTTCTTTGTCCAGTTCTCTGCATTCAGCTCAACACACCCAAGCTGGGAAGTTTTTATCCGAAAAAAGTTTGGAAAAACCAACCTCAGGCAGTGCTAAACCTCTGGCACGAGAGCCTGGGAGAACCATTCTGGGTCCTGATGCCGTTCTTGGTGCCTCTGCCCTGCTCCATGGCCCAGGTCAGGTCCCTTTTCAAGCCGGAGCTCTGCATTGCGTGGCTGTGCTCAGGCAGTGGCAAGTGCTCATGGGGCACGGCTTTTACCTCCTGCATTTACAGTTTTCAGGCCGCAGAAGCACGATTGTAACTTGGGCCTAATGGTATTTTAAAATTAAGCCTAATTAGTTAATTAAAAAAAATTTGTGTGTGGTCTAGCTGCAGTTCTGGGTGAAGCCTTCTGAACCCTCAGAGCCGTACTTAAAGAAGTTGTCAATGTTTGGATTCGTGTTTACTTCCCAGCTGCATCAGACCTAAAAGTCGCAGTGGCTTAGGGGTGGAAGGGACTTTTTTCTACCTCTCTTTGCTCACTTGAGTTTTGTATTTCAAAGATTTTACTAGGGAGAGCTTATCCTCTGCGGCTGCTGAAGCCTTTGTTTCGCACGTCTTATCTGCGCTGTTATCTCTTGCTGTTGATCCTATTTTTCCAACGGTAGATGGCAACAGCCATTCATTTGTAAAACACTGCGGTGGAACTCGGTGCATTACCGAGTAATGCATGAGTTTAATGCTCAAATGTTTTTATTTAAGTGAAACTATGTGCAGATAGTTGGTTGTTTTGGGGGTTTTTTGTGTTTTTTTTTTCTTTTTTGTTTCAAAGTTAGGCGAACTGCCATTAGATGGACACGTTTGCCATTTAAATAAATTCTTTTCATGGAATAAAATTCAAAGCAAAAATTTTAAAAATGTTTTTTAAGCCTCACGGGAAGGTACTAAAATGAATTGCCATGCCTATGTAAAATGGTATTTAAAAACGCATTTTTCAATGTATATTCTTGATAAACTGAAGTGATTAAGAAATGTTGGTTAACACTAGATTTTTATTCCCTTTCAAGTTTGCTCAAAACACTACTAATTTTCAGTTTACGTTTGGTTGAGAAAATAATTAAAACATATCTTTGCACAAATTAAAGAATTTTATTTCCTGTCTATCCTGTTTAAGATTCACCTTGGCAAAGTGTTTTGACAATTTGACCCCGTTGAAAATAGTGTCAGAGATCAGCATTTGAAAATCTTCAATTTTACTTTTGCCTCTAAAAATTCGTTGTGTTGTTTGAAACTAGATGTGCAAACGTCAGGCTTTCTAGTACACAGCAGTATGTTGGAGGATAAATTGCTTTCCATATTTCTCATTTATTTAAACAAATTTACTGATTGCTTTTGTGGAATATACACTTTGTTTCCCAAAAGCAAACGTGGGAGTTGTGTGAGTGAGGAAGGTAATCATCTATAACAAAGTTATAACCAAGTCACAGGACTTTTGGGAATTTTACAGCTGCAAACCCAAGTTCTCATGCATTATCATAGCATTCTGGTTTGCCACGATAACGAGTTTAAAGGCTGGAATTCTTCTGTTTTTATTGAAAAGATAATCAGACTTTTGTACATTAATGATGGGATATTGGCAGCTACGATAATTTCATAGGAAACATTTTAGTGCGGCAATTAGTATTTTAATAAGGTTGTTTCTTATTACTGTATTTGGTATTATCTGAATTGTACAGTTGGGCTCTTCACTGCGCTCCGTGGGGGACAAAACAAGGCAGGAAGGATGAAAACTGACTGAAACCAAGTGATGGAGGGGGGGGGTTGGTCCCAGGACTGCTACTGACTCCAGATGTGCACTTCTGAGCTGCTTGGAGTGGTCCTGCGTAGCACGGTGGGAAGGATCCCGCCGCCCCTTTGGAGGCTGAGGATGGAAGTGCTGAGCTGCGCTCTCCTGCTCTCCCCCTGCCCGGGGCAAGAGACCCACCGAGCTCTATTGTTTCCGGAGAGCCAGGGCATAAAGCTGTCCTCTAGCTCGCAAACTCCCAGCATCAGCAACATTCACCGTGCTTAAACTTTTTTCTCTCCGGTTCAGCCTCCGAGCCTCCTAAAGAGCAGAATTCCATCACTTCTTTCATCACTCTAATATTCCTTTAAACAACTGTATCATGGGATCTATTGTACTTAGCTGTAGTATGTCTACCGTACAGCCCATGTTTTTCATCACAGGAAGCAGCTTGAACTGCTTATAACACATGGAGTAGATATTTGTCTTGTTTTAGAACAGCTTTATATCGTTCAGCTGGCTTTACAGCCTCTTCTGTGTCTAAAGATAAGTACGTTTAAGGATAATCCTGAAGTTTTTATCTTCCGCATCACCAGCCCGCACTTTCGTTACCATTTCATACTGCGCTGCTCCAGGCAGCTTTGAACAGCCTTAGCTTGACAATTAAGGGAGTGAACTGGCAAAACTGCTAATTTCTCTCCCTTTCCTTTCGCTCTTATCTCGTATTCTCTAAGGTACACGTCTTTATCTACGTGTTTCCAAGAAGGTGTTCAATTAATAACTCAGACAAGTCAGAGCTGATAGGATCTTTTCATGTATTAATTTAACTCTTCCTTTCAAACGGAGTGCCAGAAAAATCACTGTTTTCATGTTTTCTCTATTTATTCTGGCTGGATTTTTTTAATTGAAGTTGCATGCTGTAGTCCTTTGATTCTGGTCCCAAGAAATTATCAGGGATTACAGTAGTGGCCTTACAGGTAACGGGGGTTCTCACTGATGTCTTGAATAGCGGCTTTCTTCTCTATTAATGTTGATTTTAAATTGTTTTTATTTCTAGCGAAAAGATAAACCCACAGACATAGCCAGGCAAGATACAGAAATATGAGCTGGTTTGTCACTCAGTTGGTTGTGTTTGTTTGTTGGCTGGGGTTTTTTCCTGACAATAGGAATGATGCAACTCAGCTGATGAGTAAAACAAAATTAATTTTCAGTGAACAACCACAAGACTTGTCCAAAGGCAGAGGTCTATTGGTATGTATATGTGAATGATTTAGCAGTTACAGAGAACGATGTTTAAAAGCTCCCTGTTCTTTCATTAGACATGAAGGACAATAGGTTTAGTTTCCACCCGCGTTGGTCTTGCAGCAGGTTTAAACTTGCACTAAGAGCTAAGTTGATTTGATATAAGGAAAAAAATCCATTTGGCTCTTATCTACAGTTTAAATTGATCTTGTCCTGAGAGGAAACCCTTGTCCTGTGAGCTGTGAGATGCACAAAAACCACAGTCCCTCTTGGCTACAACCGGACATGAGGATGCCCATCTCCACAGAGCAGCAGGTTATATAGTGATCATGAAATGAATGAATTTCCCTGAGAAAACAGGTAACCAGCTCATTAAAACATGATGTTCTACACTGAAATAATTCTTTAAAACCCATCTCAGGGAGCCTTTTTTGTTTTGTTTTACTGGAAATGGAGATAATGACTCTTTATTGGTGTTTTTAATACCGAAATAGTGATATTTCTTGATAAAGTACTTTACAGCTTTCTATTCCTATGGCTTATGGGTTCAAGTTCTAATTGCTTTCAGAGAAAGCAGCCACTGTGAATTTGAAACTAAATAGGTGGTGAATTCTGAAAAACAACAGGAGATTCTTTCTCCTGATTTTCCTTGTGAAAGCACAGGAACCTTTATGTGAACAATTTCCCAGAAATAATTATGTAGAATCTATAGGTAGTGGTAGGCAGTACAAAAATTGTTATGCAATACAGGAAAAAAAATTTACCCATTAATAAACTTTTTGATATCATCCATTTTTCTACCAGGCTGATTTCTCGTTCTCCAATCATGAGGACTTTCCATAAGGATTTTTCCTCAGAAGTGCCATTTTTAATGTAGCAAACTTATACCACCAGGACAAAAAGTTGGTTTCCATCCAGTGATGATCATAAACACATGTGGACTAATAGTTAAATCGCTGATTCTGTGATTAATACAGTGGTTTAGTTGTCAATCTATTTCATGGAAATCTTGTGAGTAGAAAGTTCAAGCTTAATAAGCTCAGAGGTACAGCAGTTCTGGAGCATTTCCAGCATTTTCCTTCTATTTCCAGCTTTATCTTGGTAGTACCACCAAAGCAGGTGACACATGAAGCCACAGGTGACTCGCTGGCTTGGCAACGTTGCACTTTAAAATTCAGTTTACTGTTGTAATAAAACCAGTTCACATCATGTTTTATGTGTGTTCAACTTAAGTTCTGGCCAACTGTTTTGGGTAGTTCAGGGTTTTTCAGCTTAAAGAAAAAATATGCAAGAAGGAACAATATTTAAAGAAGTGAAAATCTACT
The DNA here is from genome assembly GCA_013398015.1 of Oreocharis arfaki. NCBI lineage: Eukaryota > Metazoa > Chordata > Aves > Passeriformes > Paramythiidae > Oreocharis > Oreocharis arfaki. The sequence goes on from VZRR01007610.1 coordinate 226,886, forward strand.
TTAAGACAAGTCCTGCAACACTTCCTTTCCCTCTTTTTAAAAAGTATGGCGAGGGCTTCAAATGTTTTCCATCTTAATGTTTGTGCAAGGTAAATTGTGCATTTTAAATGAGCCCTTTATAGTAATTAAGAGATATGTACATCATTGGTTGAAGATTTGGGAACCAAAGTGAAAGCCAGAGGAGGTTATTGAGTGCTCACTAGTATAAAGGCAGATCTTGGGTTCTCCCCAGGTTCCTGCTTGACAAGGAGGAATATATACCAGCAGTGTTCCTTAAAGGAGTGCTTCAAGGACAAAATGAAAACCTTTCCATAGGGTGCAGCCATCAATCAGCAGAGGGATGTTCTTGTACACCGAGTACAACCCAGCAGAGCTTTGCAGTGACCTTAACACACCGGCCAGCAGAGGAGCTGCTGCAGTAATTACAGATTACATCAAGTACCCAGTAAAAGCCAGCAGCCAACTACCGGGCAAACCTTTTATACATTATTAAAATCATATCCTTCCCAGAAGATTCAAGCTAATAAAATTGAACTTGATAATGCAATCAGTAAAAAGCAGGTTTAGAAAAAAAAAAAAATCTCCTTTGTTGATAATGTCCCAAGAAATCCTATGGTTTATATAGTGCCTAATATACATAAGTGTGGAAATAAGCCCCCAGGTATATTAACAGTTTCAGTTGCACATTCCCTGAGACTGCCTTGATTTTTTTATAATTGCATTTTATTAAGAAATAATTGTTATATATCAAGTGTGGCTTGCACTTAGATTAAAGATTAAAGGCTGTGGTTACCTAATATTTCAGCAATTACAATATAGAAAATTTTAAAAAGTGCAGAATTGGAAGGATTTTTCTCACATATCAAGAAGCTAGTTTGCCTTCCTGAGCAACTGCCTGGCCCTGAAAAATCAGAAATATTAGAGGTTTGACATCAAAAAAGCAAGAAGGAAGAAACACTTTGTTAGTAAGGAGACCAATGTTCCCCGCTAACATTTTAAATAAATCACTTAAGAGTGGATATATTCTATGTTTGGACTCCTTAAAGGAGTCCCGGTGTGCCTGACTCTCAGACCAAAAGTTTCTGAAAACCTGGCATTTTGAGGGATTGACTGAATAAGAAATTTTCTTCTTGTTGGCCAAGACATTATATTTTATTGTATAGTAGAACCTGGGTCGCCTGTGTTTGAGAATTGACACTACACAGCAGCTGCTTTTGTGAGGTTATTGGTCAGTCTTTGATTTCATATGACTCTTAAAATGTTAAAACAAGGTATATACTATTACCATATATCTTATACAAAGTTAAAGAAAAAGGTTAATGTTGAAGAATATTCTATGGCTGGATTAGTTTTCTGTTTCTGTGAGCCTAAAGGGTCTGAGACCCAGATGTAAAACTGTCAGCAAATGGGTTGAGTGTGCATTGAACATCTTGAACATGGCTCAAAGCAGAATGTGGTGCAGATTCTCGGAGTAGTGGTAAGGCGATTAAAAATAAATATGGCCAGGATAAATCAGTTACATTATGATGTATTTTACACAAAGAACACCCTAGTTGCAAAAATCTCTCCCTTCACTCCTTAGCTGGCATGGTAGTACAAGACCCAGCCATGCCCAGTGCGGACCTTCATGTTTACTGTTTCTTCAGTTCTCCCAAAATGATTACAAATGTTTCGATTTTGTGCGGTAGACCACAGCTATTCCCTAAAGCAAGAAGTGCTGCCTGCTCTGTTCCTATGGAAGGAAATACTGCTTCCAGCAGGAGTTAACTGTGAGTTTGTCATTCTTAATCTAGGCAGTTAGGTAGTTACTCCAGGTCTGGATATAGTCCTAGCTATGGCTTTTGAACAAAAATTGCCTCACTAAAGTCTATTTTTACTTTTTAAAAGTCAGATTGCTTATTTTAAAATGCAAGTGTAGGTTCCTATTTTTGTAAAAAAATAACCCCAAAGCAAACCCTCTCCCCTCTGGCCTGATTCTGTTTTTCACTGTCTCAGAAAACTTGTCTGAAGCAGCAAATAGATCAAGGAGTAGCAGCCCAGCAGACCAAAGTCAGCCCACATGCAGGTCCAGTGCAGTCCTTGGAGCACTGCCTGCTGAAACTGGGGCTGAATTTCTTCTCTATCTTCGCTGTGTGAGTAGAGATTCTGTTTCAGTTCTTCGGAGGTGCCCAAGAAAACTCTGTAATTGATGTTTTCCACTCATTTTCTTTCTCTGCTGGTTCTGTATTTTGGTAGAATCGTGTTTCCTCAGCTTTCAGATGTGTGCTTGAACGCTGGAAAAAACTCACTCTCATGCATAATGAAAGAGGAAAAGCTACAGAGGAGAAATTTCTTGGCTGGAGTCTCCATTCCTGCTCTGTATCTTGCTCTACAAGCTCCCACAGCAAGTGAGTGGTAGAGCCAAGAATAGAACACCACTTCTCTGACACCCAGTCCAGCGCCTTAACCCCTGTCTCCCATGAGAAATTTTGTTTCGCTTTTCTGCGCAGTGCAAAGATAAGATCATATTTTATTTTGGTGCCTAAACTGATCTCTAGGGTGAGTGAATAAAGTTGGGAAACAGCCAGAGAATAACACAATGTAAATAGTGAAACGTAAGGAGGTTATATATATAACACCACAGCTTCTCAGACTGCTGTGTGTCTAGATAGAATTAATTAAAAGTTGTATGAAGCATTTGAGCTCTTTCAGGGCTGTTTTCAGCACCTGAGCACTTCTTCAGTGAGAAAGCAGGATTTCTTTTCCTCAGCTGGATTTTGTTCGAGAGCAGCCAGTGGAGGAGGTCTTTGCTCTGTGACATAAAGTGCTTTTCCTCTCTGGTAGCACTTGCTTTGTTGGGATAACAGCAGGAGTTGTGTTGCCTGTTTGGGGATAGCAAAGGAAATTCGGGAAAAAGATAGAGTTAGCATGGGTTGATTAGTTTGTCCTCCAGAAAGTGTTTGAGTTCTGACAAATCAGGGAGGTATCACCTTGCGCTCAATTTCAGGCAATGTAAGAGCTTCTCTTTCCCAGCCTTTCCCAATATGTGAGCAAGAGGTAAGTGCTAAGTGCCAGAGGTGAAACCTGGATCCCACCTCTCTTTTAAAAGCATATGGGTTTGAAGAGTAAATATTTTTGAAAGATTTATTTCCAAAGTCTCTTCATACATCATGGAGGGATGTGTATGTGTATATGCAGGGAAGAGAGATCGCTGTAGAAGGATAGAAAAGAGGTCACTGCAGCTTTCTGCCTGTCTTCTTTAGCCATGTTTATTGTTTTTTGTACAGGCATTTGCAATACAAACTGCTGAAATGCATTAGAAAATGGCCCTACGTTTTTCCAGGTACCTGGAATTGTGGGTGCCCACACGAGTTGCTGGGGACAAGATGAAGCGTGACCTTACAGCACCACTGGGACAGGGGCTTCCTCCTCCACTGATGGCAAAACAACACATTTCCTTGCTCACTGGCTAGAAATGATTGGGAATTTTTTGGCAGTGCTTTGCACTTGGGAACTCTCTATTTCTCACCACTGAAACATTTTGTGGGAACACGCCAGTTTCAGTGAAACTTCCGTAATAAAGTTTGTTTTCAGGCTAGGATCTAGAGGGGGGCATGCTCTAAGCCTGATCTGACTCTCTGAAAAGAAGGATTTAACCCCCAAAGTCCTCACATTCCAAGAGAGTCCTAACTCTTGGTTATGATGATGTTAGTGTGCTTTTTTTCCCTAGGCTTCTGTAAAAACTAGCAAAACCCCCAAACAACAAGCAAATCCCACTTCTAAGGTGATCTTGTTGTGATTGAGAGTGCTTCTGAAATTCTGAAAGGATTTCTGGGATGGGAAAAATTATTTTCCTTCTCTTTCAACTTTGCACCTCAGCACTCTGTCATGAACTTTGCATCTGAGATTTTGCTCTTGATGAATGAGCTCTCAGCTACAAAGACTGCTGTGAACTAAGCTTAAGGACTTCCCTGAAAAATGAAAACCAAAAGGCTAAACCACAGTTACCTGAGGAAATGTGAAGAAGGAGAAAAATGAAATCTTCGCTCTCCTGCCTCTTCTGTAGGGTTTTGTCCCTCGTTCTTCAGGCAGATCCTCCTGTGCAGGACTGGCTGCTCCTGCTCAAATATGAGGTGTGGATGGGGCATTGCTGTGTGATCAGAGAGGGCCTGCTGGGATCTCGGGGGAGCTGGCAGGCAATGGGATGGCTCTGTTGGAGCTGATCCCCTCATCAACACCAGCCCTGAGGCTTCATCTGAAGGAAATCACAGACTGGGTCTTCACCTCCATGGGCTCTTTCGGTTCCTGTGGTTAGGAATGCTACCTGCATTGTAAAATAAATCTAAATACCACCGTTGTTCTTTCTGGAATCTGATATCTATTGTTATTTACTGCTTGCTGTGGTTGTGGCTATAATTTTTTTTTGTCATTATCTGTGTGACAGTGGAAAGAAAAGAGCTGGATTTTGACATCAGGTAAGTGTGGATAACCAGTGCTTATACTCTGCCTTCTTCCAGGCAGCAGATGCCAAGGGGCTGCTCCTCCAGGCTTCAGAGCTATCAGAGTGCTCATATCTTCACACATAGTCGTATCAAAGCGAAAAGTTTAAATCTTCTAAATCACTTCACATATACTCATCCTCCTCTGGGGAAAAAAATGGTCTAAGAGCTGTTTAGTGCACTCTTATTATGGTGATGAGTGCAGAATGAAAGAAAGAAGTGGGGATATTTTAGAAAAACTTATGAAGACATTTAAAGAAAGAATTACTCTGTAGTCAAAGTATCGTGACACTGCACTTGATGGGTTTTTAATATACGTTGGGTTTAAATGCCGTGGAATTCTTTGGGGATTCCATATCTAGCAGAAACTTCTGAGCAGTGCTATCTGTACTTATGTCCTAAGCAGAAGCAGCAGCACACAACATACAAGGGAGTAATTCTGCTCTGCTGTGGGAGGAATTGAACACCCGGGGCTGCTGTCAGCTGCAGGCGCTGTCTGTGTGTGCCCTGCAGTGATAGAAGGTGTGGGTCGATCTGGGCTTTCATAAAAGCCTCCACAGACTGAAAGAACAGTGCTCTGAGGATGCTTTCCTTCTTGGTGTCTCAGAAATTGCTTCCAAATCTTCTCCGAATGTAGTTGAATAAAGTCTGGCAGTGAATTCATGCTTTAACACCAATGATTCCTTTGCACAAAGTGATTTGGAAACACCTTCCGAAGAGGATGAACATGGTTTGTCTCAGCCAGTGTGGAAAAGTCCTGCAAAATTCCTAGTGAAGGGCTGCAACAGAATTGAGTATTTGCTGGGTGCTGGAGGGAAAAGGAAGCCAGAAAATGTTACAGTTTTTCTAAATTATTCTTGTGAGTACCTCAAATTTGCTTCTAACAAACTGTTTTATTCACTATTAATTTTAATAAATTGAAAGCATTTTCCATTTCTAGGTAGTTTCTACTCAGTCTTTGAACCTTGAGGCTGATTGTTTTAATTCCACAGGGTCTGGAGGATGGGGTTCTTTGCTTTGGTCCAATAACCACACTATAACCAGCCATCGTTTTCTGATCCCTGCTCTCTTAACTTTTGTTCTTTATGTGACACTATTTACATTTTAGCTCCAGCAGGCATCAAATAAGATGTTTAATTAAAAATGTTATTGGAGGTCCAATTTAAGATCAAAGATCACATGCTATCAGAGATCCACTACTTTGATACCACAATAATAAGTACCTTAGAAGTAGTCAGATGGGTTAGATTAGATAGTAATTCATTTTAGCTTGTTTCCTTTTCCTTAGTACTCATTCCAGATACCATAACCTGCTAGAAGTTTTAAGAAGAAGCAGTAATTTTTAAAGTGAAAAGTGAAAGGCTTCCAGTTTAAACAAAACTGATCAAAAATTCATGAAAGTAGGAAATTGAGACCTTTAGAATATATAGGACCAAAAGCATAGTAAACATTGACTGGGAGCACAATCCTGAATGCTAACAGAAGTCCGTCTGTTGTAGCAAATATTTTGTCTAATTTAATCTCCAAATATATTACTGCCAGAAAGAATAGGACTTTCAGGCTTTAATATGTTGGTTACTCTTGAACTTCAGCTTTAACTACTGGTGCTGGTAGCATCTCCTGCTGCAAAGACCACTTTAATTATTGCTGCCATCGTCTCAGTGAAGTCCGTGCATGTGCATTGTTTACAGATCGTTCTTTAAACTGCTAAATAAGCTGTATACCCAGATGGGAGCAAGAGATAAAATTAGGCTCTGTTGCCATCAGAGCACCAGAACAGCCTGTGAATTTGAGCTCCTGTGGGTGCAGAGCTCCTGACACAAAACTGAAAAGAGAGCAGAGGCCAGGTTAGTTTGTTCCTTGGCTGTGCATCTGCACAGCGAGTGCTCAGGTCTCACAGGGCATTAATCACCTCTGCAAAGATGCAAGAACCCTCCACTTCTGACACAGCCCACGGCAGTTAATGGAGCCGGGCGATGTGCCTTTGCCTTTTGTTCTAGTTCTGCAGTACTTTGATTTTAGATTAAGTAATCTAGATGTCTGTTTGGTGGAGAACAGCAATTGTTTTTTTGTATTCTTTCACATTTATAAATTATTCTAACAGCTCTTCCGGCTAATAAATCATAACTAGGTTGGTTCTAATGCATTTGAACTATCAGCCAGTATGTGCAGAATGTTATCAGTTTTCACGTGTTACAGATAGGGGAGGTGGAAAAGTGGTTTTCAAATGGTGTTAGCTACTGCAAAGATTTTCCATTTGCTTCTGAGCCATTGCCTTTGTGCCGTCTCAGGGTGATTGGGTTGAAAGGGAGGGGCTACGATCTGCCAGGAGGGACTCTCCCCAAAGCTTCCTCTGGCACCGATGGAATCCAAAAAATCCCTTAACTGGGCAAAGCGCTGTGATTCCCCCGGACAGACAACAGAGCAGAACTGCGGCTCCTGCTCCCCAACCCCCAAAAGACTTCAAATGACTTTCCAATTTTTTTTCTTACCCCGAAGTGGCTTTGGAAACACGGCAGGAATGCAAATAAACGTGTAAAGGAGTCAGTCTAATCGGGCATACAGTTATCAGAACTTCATTACTCTTCGTTATCTGAAAAACTGCAAATGAGAAGGGAAACGCCAGCAGGGCAGAGATGCATTGTCACATCGCAGACTTCGTGTTAGGAGGGACAGTTGTGAATGCTGACAGAAAGCCTAGCATCCAAAATTCTGTACTTGGGTTCAGCCTTGTGAATGGACACTGTTTTTAGAAATGAATTCAGCTGAAAAAAAATCCTTACTTTCCATGTAAATGGACAACTTGTTTAAATTCAGAGGCAAACAAACCTGGGGTTAAGTGTAAGACCCACAATTCGATTTGCATGCTGAGTAATTCAGACTGTAATAGAAGCTTTGTCATGTTAAGGTTAGGTCTTTCCTGTGGCTGTTCAAGTGGGCTCTAAAGACTTTTTAACGTGTTGCAGGATATTAAGGGGGGAAGGTTTGACCTACATCCATTTTTTTCAGACCCACTTCTGCAGGTTTCATCACACTCCCCGTGTCTCGCACGTGGGACATTGCTGAGGGCAGGATAGGTGCCCAATTGCCTACATACAATTTCATCAGGAAAGGTATATGATTTATTGCCCTGTAAAGGGTTTTGACATGAAGCCTGTGAAAAGCACTATATAAATGCCAATACAATATAAAACGTCACACAAATACTTTGCTCATTAATTCCGACCCCGTGCTTTTGTACTGGAGAGAAATGAGAGTGAAATATGAATGCGTTCCTTATGCTTTAAAGGGAAGAATGGGGTTGTGGATTTTATAAAGGCTGATGTGTTAACCTGCCTTTGTGGTTCCTTTAAAGACAAGCAGCAAGAAGCCCACTCTTGCCTGGGAGTTACCCCGTGAGTGAAAGCAGATAAAGCCCTGACAAAGGGGAGCCCACGTTTGTGATGACAGTCCTTGGTCATGACACAGCTTTCACCACACAAAGAGACGATTTAATTTTTTCATTTCAAAATTCCATTTATTTCAGCACTACCAGCTGTGGAATCCTGTCTGCCATCACCCCATTACAATTTTACTCCTTACATTTCTTCGTATTATCTTTAAACAGTTTAATATCCAAATCTTCCCCAGCCTTCATGGCCTGTTTGAGAACGTGGCTTCAGCCAGAGAAAATGTGCTTCACCAGAGTGTTTTACTGACTGGCTAGAGCTGAGCAGCCCCTGTTGTTCATCTTCTTTGCTTCGGCCAAAGGGGACAACAGCTCCTCAAAGCCCAGATCTCACCCTTCCCCAGCTCCTTCCTTCTGGGAAGCCACTGGGGAGTCCAGGGAGGAAGGGGAAGGTTATGGGACATACTGGAAAATCCCCTTTTGTCCTCTACAGGGATTTTCCAGCCTTGCCCAGTTCACTTGGCAGAATGGGAGCCAGCCTGGCCCAGTGGGTATAAATCACAAAACTCTTGTGACTGATCAGCTGAGGTTTCCTCTCACCTGCTGACCCACCTTCATGGCAGGACTTCAGTGTTTTTAACCATTCACACATCAGCTTTAACTATCACTGTGTACTGAGTAAAATTCATTCCATTCCTTTATTTTGATTTTAGGTTGCTTTTCAAATTCATTCCGCCTTCTGTGTTTCTCTGTGATTTTGATTGCTCTATTTTCGCTTTAAATAGGATGTTCACTTTCTGCTGATCTTTGCTGACATTTTCCCCTTTTGATTTGTGGTACTATTAATTCCCCTCTGTTCAATGTTTTGTCTACATTCAGAACATGTTTGTTTTTCTCTAGTGGCCTGTAATTACTTTCCCCCTCCTACTCTTCAGTTTTTCCAATTACGTTCTCCACTGATGCTCCTTTAAGAGCAAGACATGCTGGGGGTAACCTCTTGAGGAAGTGGCATTTTTTGGCCAGAAAGTGCTTTTAGTCTTGGAAAAGAGCTTGAGTTGAGGATATTGATTGCACCTCTCTTTGGTGTAGGGGTAAATGACTTTTTTGGATGCAGATAGGGCATATGTGAGTCCTGTTTCACGCTCAGGGATGGTCCTGAATTGCCACCTTCTAGTGGGACTGGGGACAGAGGCGAACAACCCTGCTGTGCGCCTTAAAAAAGAGCCCTCCAGCTTTGGGGATTCGGGAAGCCTCTGTACATTTCAAGTGAGGGGTGGGGGAATGCAGCCAAATACCAAAGTAAGACAGGAAATCTGCCAGGAAGCAGAAAATCAGGTTCAGTTCTTCGGTGTCCCCATTTACCACAGTGGCCTCCACGCCGGTCTTTCAGTCTTGCCTCTGGGCCTGTTCATCTTGCTCTGTTTTTCTTCCAGCCTCAATGTTGTGGAAATCCAGGTCCTTTCCTACAGGCAGAAACAAGATCTGCTTCATAGTTGGCACCCCGCACCATTTTCACAGGGAAACATTTCTCGGGGAGTGACGTGCCGAGCTCAGCG
>VZRR01007611.1:14780-132673 GCA_013398015.1 Oreocharis arfaki
GGGAACACGCGGGCCGGGACCGGGCCGTGCCTCTCTAGTGGCCCTGAGCCACCAGCCCGGGCTGGGTGGGCGCAGAGGGGCGCGGTGCGCTCTGTCCCGGCCGCAGAGCCTCCACTGCTGCTGGTTACGGCAGCTTCCATCCAATCCACCGACTCCCTTTTTTCTTCCCATCTGTCTACGAGTCTGCGGCACCAGAGTCAGCGGCCTTGGCACGCTGTGCGCTATCAAGACTGAATAATTTAACATCGTTGTCCTGGCTGTGGGTGCGAGGCAGGGGCAGCACATGCCGCACCTGTCGAGTGGGGTTTCAAGTGACCTCCTCTCTGTAAACCTGTGACACTGCTGTGCTGTGCGTGAGGTGGCCGTCATGCCAGGCACGTGCATTTTGCCTGAGGATGAAGCCAATCCTCATCACATCTGGCACCTTTTAGCCCCCACATTCCAAGAAGTTCTGGCCTGGGAAGTCCAGAGTTGTCTCAGATGGCTGTTCTTGATCTGACTGACCCTAAAGGGCACCACTCCTTTTCCATCACAGTGTGCTACAGCTACTGCAATAGCTGAAATCCTGAATCTCAGTGACAACCTGCAAACTCTCATGTCCCTACTAAAAAGATTAAAAATACATGGCCTAATGTGTCCCAGCACCTTCACAGCTCTGACAGCTGTATCATGCTGGTTACTCATCACCACCCACCAGTGGCTGATGTAGCTCCGACTGGTGAACTGCTGATGTGCTTGTTACCAGGTTTTAAATGCAACATGCTGAGCTGCTCAATCTCACCTTACATCTTCTGTTTCAGTTGGAAAGGCCACAGAATTATTAATGATCTGTGTGCTGATCCCATTTCAGGCAGTATGTCCTGAGTTTGTATTGTCAGGCACTTCCATGAGTTTACACCTACTTCTCCTCTATGGCCACATATAAAAAAGGGTTGCTCACAAGACTGATCCTTGAGAAACAGTACTAGCATCTTTTCTTCTTCATGGTAACTCCTCTTTCAATAAACACTGTTTTAGTCGACCCTGGTGGCACCATTTTCTTTACACAGTGAATTCAATCCTTTCCACTTTAAGCAATAGTTTTATGGGGTACTGTATAACATGATTTCTTTATGTGTAATTAGTGCCTTATCCTTAGGAAGTCAGTTAGTAAAAATGTAGTCAGAGAGGATCTACTTTGGATAAAGTGTAACAGTTTATTCCACTTTCCATTTGGTCTCCTTGTCACTCGTTTCTCTGAATCTTGCTCTAATCTTCCACGTAGCATTGGGGCCCAGCTGACAGCTCTAAGTAATCTTAGTGATTCCCACACTCCTTTTGGGATTTTTTGTACATGTGCTTGCTATCTTCACTCTTTAAAGATTTATTACATGTTTCATAGCTGAAGTTCATAATAACTTGCCGTTTCGTCCATTAGTTCTCTCAGTGTTCTAGGACATAAGCTGCCTGAGTCACCTGACTTTTTTTCTAGTGAGTTGTCTCAGTTTTGCTGTCTTTTTTTCTCATCTTTTCTTTTTTTCTTTAAGGTGGTTTCATTATTTCCATTACTAATTTCCCATGCTTTGTTACTGAGACCTGATACTGTTGCTTGGCACGGGTCTATAGGTTACTCTTTATCCTTGGAGTATAATGCATCTTCCTATTTTCTCTATCTTTGTGTCTTTAGGTGTCTTTTTCTTATTTCATCTTAAACTTCTGAGCCAACTGTGGCCCAGCTAGCCTTTTGGTCCTTGTTGCTCTGTATCCATGCCATCTATCCACTGAGTTGCAGCTTTCCTTGCTAGTCAGCCCCTTTCATATTTATATATACTGTTCTTGCTTGTGTGATCCTGCTTAAGGTATGTTATTTTGAGGAAGGCCTATAGACCTTTTTCACCTTTGGTTCGAAGGGGAAAGTCAATAATACACTTCTGGCTTTGAATAATTATGTGTCTACTCTTCACCTGAGCTTCTGAGAAAAGAAATACATCTTTCTGAAATCCCACACCTTAGTATTAAGGCTGGCTTTTGTCAGTCCAGTAATTTAGGTCAACTCATGGTCACTTAGTCCAAAGTTATTTATTTATTTATTTATTTATTTATTCTGAGACCAGTGGATCTGCAAGATCATTAACAAGCATCCCTGCATCTTTGTTTTACAAAGTGCTTGGTAAGGAAATCTGTGTTCCACCTCAGCTGGAAATACCCAGTTTTGCTGTTATTGGTGTTTAGTTTTCCTCTGGGAATTTGAATCCTTGTTACTCCCGCAAAATCTGTAATAGCAGAGATGCTATTCACAGCCAAGTCTGACTTGTAGTTGTACTTCCAGGGTTGCCTTTTTAACCATCCTGACATGTGGTAACCTTCAGGCAGGCAGTTTTCCCCTCCTCCCCTCTCCTTCCTGATGCCTGTCACTGTTTTTTCTGTGCAGTTTCTTGTCTTCACAGGCACTAACAGGAGTAGCATGCAATGCCATTTGCACTTAATGATTTCCATTTCTTTTACTTGCCAGTTGCATTCCATCACCCGCCAGTGTTCCTTCAATTTCAGGCTTCCAGCCCTGGAGCAAGAGTTTCAGTGCTGCTGTGCATCAGTGCACACATTCTCCTTTTGTTTTTTTAATAGTTTGGTAGGGGTCCTAGCCACAACAGCTGCATTTCATGTATTGGCTCTATCTCCTTCCTTGCTTCCAATTTTTTTTCTCTTCTGTTGCAGAAGACACATATGCCTCGTTCCTATTCCTCTTTCTACATATATCTATCCATATCTGCTTGTATGAGGTGCGGGGACTTTTTCCCACCACCCTGCCTGATTGCTTTGGCACAAGATGTGTCTCACTAGTCAATAAACCCAAATTCTAAGATTGTTTCCTATAGGATGCTGGAGGCCAATTCTTGAGGAAGTCCTTGTCCATTAGTGCCTCCCTCACCTGCATATCCTGAAATCACAGTGCTTTGGGCTGCAGTACTGATTAGTGCCGTGTTTTCAGTCTTCCTTCTGTAGAGACTGGCAGACTCTTGGTGAAGATCACATCAACCTCTTCTTTTGAGTATTCCTCAGCTGGGCGCTGTTCTTTTCCACCACCTCTTTTGCAGCATGAATAGTCTACAAACTTACACCTAACACTTCTTCTGCCTCTTCTGCTCCCACTGGCTTCCTCTTCGAGCTTTGATTTGGGTCTTTGCCCTGTACATGAAGTTGAAGGAGCAGATCTGTGCTGTAGTTTTCTCCTGGCACTCAGCACATCCCAGACAATGGCTGTCAAGGATGTTTTTCCTCCACTTTGAAGAGCCAACGGAACAGGGGTTATTAACCAGGCTTCATGGGAAGCAGACCTGCCAGAGGGCTTTCTAGGTAAGCCTTGTCCCTTGCAGTTTTCTGCTTTACTCTGAAGCTGCAGATGGTCTTCCATGGAGGCGTAAGATCTGCCCTCTTTTGTCCTTTCCGCAAGAGTGCACATGTCCAACTGAATCCACAGGAAGCAGAGACAGAAAAGGTCCCACTGCCCCTCCGAGCTGGGGCACAGCCCTGGAAGCAGAGATCTTTGGCACAGGCAGCCCAGAGGGATTCATAGATTCACACTGTTCCTGGGAACTGGAACAGCATCCCAAAGACTCTCTAGGCAAACATAATTACGGAGTTGAGTTTTGACACTGCAGTGCACTGTATAGTTTTGTTAGCTAGGAGAATGGTATTAATTAGTTCAGAATTAGCATTGCATTCATTTAGGGCATGATGATGAAGCACTAGTGCTTACAAAACATGCTGCTTTAGACCACAAAAATCTAGTGCCAGGTGCTAATTTTTGCAATCAGAGCACCACGCTGCATTATATCAGCATTTTGTAGTGCCAAGTTTTAAAAGGCAAATGAGTCCTTGCATTTCAGAAGCAGCTCTACTTACTGAGTCAGGAAGCTGGTAACCTCTTAGAATGGAAAATAATAATAAATTCATTTTCATAATGAAAATGCCTTAAAGGAGTTAACTACATTTTATACACACACACATACATATATATGGGTTTTCTGTAGTTAGCTGTTTAGTTTCCTATTTAGAAATCATTAAGATCTTAGAAGGCCTAGTGTCTCTAGTTTGAAGTTTTAAAAATTCAGATGATATTTTTGAATATTCAGCAGAACAGTCTGATTTGTGTCTGGGATCATTAGCTCCCAGCTCATTCCCTGACAAGAATATCTTGTGACCCAAATACTATTTTTTGTCTTCTATTTTACACTACTAAATTTAAATTTAGTGCCTGTTTTTCCTATATGGTGCTTACACTTTTCACAAAGTTTAGCTCCAGTGATATATATAGCGAGACACATATTTGCTATATTACTATGGTAAAATCTACGTAGGATGCTATTTTATTTATAAAACACTTCTTGGTGTTATCTCTTCTACTCTGATAATTAAGTCTTCTTGTCCCAATGGACAGATTTTTTTGTCACTGTTAATTAGCTCTGTCATGGAAAGCAGCTCTTAATTTTGTAGCACCTCTCTCTAGGTACTTGTCATTACAGTAGCCTGGAACTTGTGCTTGGCTTCATCATGTTCAGCCAAGACTCTCCAGCCTCTTGGAGCATTCATGGACACTGTTAATAAAGGTTAAAGGAAACAAAATTGACAGCAAGCTTAGACAGAACTGGTGCATAGCTTTTTGGGGCCTTTTAAGGGGTTCACAATAAAACAGAACTTAGTTAATTGGGGCCAAATCACTTTCTTGTGTGCTTTCACTTTTCTGCGCTTTTTACACTGCACAGATTTACCAGCTGTGAATTTCAGTGCTAGGAGTCCAGTACAGTCTGTGGTTTCACTTACAATGTAAGATATTTAAGAAGTGTCCAAAAATCCACTAAAAGCACTTCAAGGCTTTCCAGTGACTAATGGTGTCTTGTGTCAGGTCAAAAACTAGTTGACAGTCACCAGCTGTATTTGGTCACTTCTGTGATGTGCAAAGTCTTGCCCAACACCCCTGTGGTCAGGGACTTGTTCTGCTGTTCCTTTATAACTGCACCCAGCACAGCAGGAGTGGAGAACATAATCTTAGAAATCTGCATGATGCAGCTTTTTAAAAGGCTTGCTCAAATACCATCATCACTTTTATATAAGAATAAACTATGGCTGACTACTATGTTTTGTGTTTTAGCCAGCAAGACGAAAAAGCAGATATTTGTCAGCTACAATCTTCAAAACACAGACAGCAATTTCACCTTACTCATAGAAAACAGGATCAAAGAAGAAATGACAGCTTTTCCAGATAAGTTCTGACTGCGCATCACGGTAAAAGAAGATGAAGGTTTTGTTTCAGAAAAACTGATTGCAATTTTCACACTGACTTTAAGTTAGTATATTTCTTTTGTATTATTTTGATTGAATCTGTGGTTGTTATTAAATACAGATACACTTGGCTTGGAATTTTTTTTTTTCAAACAGAATTTGAATTTTCAGTTTCAAAGCAATTTTTTTTTTTTTGCTACCCTGCTAAGTAGGATAGCAAATGGATGCTGCAATGGATGACCATCATTGTAAAAATGCGTGTGGTGTCTGGCCTCCACGCAGGACTGAGGTCTGATGGGAAATCAGTTCCAAATGCTATCTGTAGAGTTAATCTACTGTGTGCTAGCACTGAACGTAGTATAGCAGCTTTTAGTGTTCAAATAAAGAAACCCAACATTTTTGTATGGTAAAGCTGTGACATGAGTGTTACTTTTCTCCTTTTAGCCCCTCTTGGTTGTGGTACTGGTGTTAAACACTGGATTTGCTTCCATCCCTGGGGCACTAAGAATAGCAGAAGGGTTTCACAAAGGTTATTTTTGCATCCCTGAGGAACACAGAAGGAAAAAGCACCAGCTGAGGTCTGGAGCAATAGATAAATCTGTCAGGCTGCTAGAAGAGCATCACATGTAAATTGAGCATATACATAAAATCAGAGAGAGCTACTACCATGACCACCAGTGGAAAACATCCTGCTGCTACATCTCTGGACTTGCTTTCAGGTAGGATGGGTATCCTTTCAAATAAAAAAAAGTGGATTATTTTGTTTAATGAGGTGGCAGCCAGGAGTTAACTATCCAGGTTTTTTTGTGTTTTTCTTTTTTCGTTCTGAGTTGAGCCCTGACTTGAGCTCAAGCATCAGCTTCTGCTACAAACCAAAACTGCTAGTGCTGCTGCTAGACAACTGTCCTAAGCACTTACAGAAAAGTGATGAATTTACCTTGCTGTGGTGCCACAATCAGCAGTTAAAGACTAACTGGGAGGCTGCTGCTGTGAAAGGCACGACTGCTGCTGATTCTCTTGTCCAAAAGGGTTTGAACCGCCACTGGCTTCAGTGTCTCGGATTTGGTGTGGGCCCCTCCTTACCTGGTGGGAATAGCTGCCTGTCCTCGGCTGCAGCTCAAAGATCAGAATAGCAAAAAGCAACCATTGAAGGATAGTTTCTTTTTAATTTACACCACCCAGGAAACAGAGTCAACTATGCTTCTCTAATTGGCTATAAAGGATAATTAGTTGCGAATCAATGTGCTTTTTTAATTAGCCTGATTTACAAACAGCTCATTTTGTTTGTAGAGCAGGGTAGGGCTGTCTGCTGAGGCATCAGCTGCTGCTGGGTGTTTGAGAAGTCACTGCAAGGGAGCCAGACCAGGGAGGGCAAACTGATGGGACAACGTCATTTTATTCTGTACATTTACATACAAAGTTCTTCTCAGTAGGTACAACAGATGTAACATCATGCAGACATTTAGCTTGTAAGACTGTTTTCAGTACTTGATTTAAGCTTGTGCTATGAGGAAGCACCACCAGACTATTCATGATCAAAACATACAGTAACACGATTCTTTAAAACTTCATCAGAAACTGAAATGGGGAGGGAGATCTCACCCACTAGACGAAACACACCATACTCCTTTCCCGAAACATTTTACACAATACATTTAAAATGAGGTTTGTAATTTCATTTTTTTCTTAAAAAATAAAATAAAATAAAAAAAAGTTACAGTGGGGGAGATCATCCCCCCACTCAATAGTGTTGTCTTATGTGCCAGCTACAGGCGCAACTTGACTTGACATTCACAGAGTTCAGTTAATGGCACTTCTGCTTCCAATTTGGTGACCAGTAAAGTGTTTGGCTCCAGGAAGTGGCAACAGTTAAGTAAAATGCTTCCACTAAAAAGAACAACAACAAAAAAAGCCTGCTCAGTGAAACTCAAAAGTAAATCACACAACCCCCTTTCAGAGTGGCCACAAAACACTTGCAAACAGGTGACTGTCGTTATCTGTTTGCAGCGTGTCTGGCAACAAAAGCAGTACTGAAACCTTAAAAGGGGCACAAAACCCCCCAAGATCAAGCATAATGTCACTTCACATTTTTGTTTGAACTCACGAAGATGGAGAAAGCCCTTAAACGGTAAACCCAAAGAAAAATATACTGATGGGCTTAGAGGTTATTGAAGGTTCACAGAAAAAGGCCAAAAATGGACAAGACAGCTTGGACTGCTTCCCCTGTTGTGATGGCCAGAAAGAGCCGCCTGAGAAAAGCCTTTCCTGGTGATGGCTGCAGAGGAGACATGGCCAAGGAGCCAATGCTACAGCAGGTTGGAACCCCAGCAGAGAGCCTTGTCCTGCTGCAGGACTAGATAAGGCAGGGCAAGCATCCCCACACTTCCTTTCTGCCCAGCTGCATCACCTGGTACCTGACTCCTCCACACAAGATAGGTTTAGTGAAAGCTTTCCAACTCCATGAGCACGTGTGGAAGAACATAATCATCACAGAAGTGTTCATGTTTTCAGGAAGAGGAGCAAAACTGGAGCTGCCAAGGCAGGAAACTGGNTTTTTCGTTCTGAGTTGAGCCCTGACTTGAGCTCAAGCATCAGCTTCTGCTACAAACCAAAACTGCTAGTGCTGCTGCTAGACAACTGTCCTAAGCACCTACAGAAAAGTGATGAATTTACCTTGCTGTGGTGCCATAATCAGCAGTTAAAGACTAACTGGGAGGCTGCTGCTGTGAAAGGCACGACTGCTGCTGATTCTCTTGTCCAAAAGGGTTTGAACCCCCACTGGCTTCAGTGTCTCGGATTTGGTGTGGGTACAGAAGGCCCCTCCTTACCTGGTGGGAACAGCTGCCTGTCCTCGGCTGCAGCTCAAAGATCAGAATAGCAAAAAGCAACCATTGAAGGATATTTTCTTTTTAATTTACACCACCCAGGAAACAGAGTCAACTATGCTTCTCTAATTGGCTATAAAGGATAATTAGTTGCGAATCAATGTGCTTTTTTAATTAGCCTGATTTACAAACAGCTCATTTTGTTTGTAGAGCAGGGTAGGGCTGTCTGCTGAGGCATCAGCTGCTGCTGGGTGTTTGAGAAGTCACTGCAAGGGAGCCAGACCAGGGAGGGCAAACTGATGGGACAACGTCATTTTATTCTGTACATTTACATACAAAGTTCTTCTCAGTAGGTACAACAGATGTAACATCATGCAGACATTTAGCTTGTAAGACTGTTTTCAGTACTTGATTTAAGCTTGTGCTATGAGGAAGCACCACCAGACTATTCATGATCAAAACATACAGTAACACGATTCTTTAAAACTTCATCAGAAACTGAAATGGGGAGGGAGATCTCACCCACTAGACGAAACACACCATACTCCTTTCCCGAAACATTTTACACAATACATTTAAAATGAGGTTTGTAATTTCATTTTTTTCTTAAAAAATAAAATAAAATAAAAAAAAGTTACAGTGGGGGAGATCATCCCCCCACTCAATAGTGTTGTCTTATGTGCCAGCTACAGGCGCAACTTGACTTGACATTCACAGAGTTCAGTTAATGGCACTTCTGCTTCCAATTTGGTGACCAGTAAAGTGTTTGGCTCCAGGAAGTGGCAACAGTTAAGTAAAATGCTTCCACTAAGAAGAACAACAACAAAAAAAGCCTGCTCAGTGAAACTCAAAAGTAAATCACACAACCCCCTTTCAGAGTGGCCACAAAACACTTGCAAACAGGTGACTGTCATTATCTGTTTGCAGCGTGTCTGGCAACAAAAGCAGTACTGAAACCTTAAAAGGGGCACAAAACCCCCCAAGATCAAGCATAATGTCACTTCACATTTTTGTTTGAACTCACGAAGATGGAGAAAGCCCTTAAACGGTAAACCCAAAGAAAAATATACTGATGGGCTTAGAGGTTATTGAAGGTTCACAGAAAAAGGCCAAAAATGGACAAGACAGCTTGGACTGCTTCCCCTGTTGTGATGGCCAGAAAGAGCCGCCTGAGAAAAGCCTTTCCTGGTGATGGCTGCAGAGGAGACATGGCCAAGGAGCCAATGCTACAGCAGGTTGGAACCCCAGCAGAGAGCCTTGTCCTGCTGCAGGACTAGATAAGGCAGGGCAAGCATCCCCACACTTCCTTTCTGCCCAGCTGCATCACCTGGTACCTGACTCCTCCACACAAGATAGGTTTAGTGAAAGCTTTCCAACTCCATGAGCACGTGTGGAAGAACATAATCATCACAGAAGTGTTCATGTTTTCAGGAAGAGGAGCAAAACTGGAGCTGCCAAGGCAGGAAACTGGTTTTTGATTTATTTTTGTGACAGAGGCAGAGGGCCAGACTGACTAGAGAAGCTGGGGCTCCCTTCGTTGCAGATCAGTACCAACTATCTGGTTTCAAGCGAAAAACCAAAAAAGCAGCAAATCAAATCAGCTTCATAAGATTTTTTCTTATTAAAAAAAAAAAATATTGCTGCATGTTCCTGTCACCTAGTGTATTTATTATCTAAATGCTGATATGTTTCAACAACTACGCTTTTCCCTGTGCCTGTCTGTCATCAGAGAGCAACCACCAGAACAGGAAACGATAGAGCGCTGTGGACAGCAGCGGTGAGCTCACCAGGACCACTGACAGTGCTGGAAGCAGCCGGGTTTATAGGCTTGTGGATGGTCTATAAGAGCTGTAGCCGCAGCTTGAGCACACAGGCCATGAAGAAGACCACAGAGGAAGGAGTCACTGGCTCCACGGCACGATGGATGGCAGGACGCTGCTTTCTGCCTTTGCGCTCACACCTTCTCCGCTCTCAGGCCCTTTTTCTCTTCCCTGAAGCCTTGCTTTGCTTCTTCAACTTTTTGTCATGAACCCTTTGTTTTCATCCCCAAATGTGTGTGGCTTGCAACAAGCATCTCGCGTCGAAGGCAAAAGGTATTGCACAAATTTGGCACGTGAATACTGCGCGAGTGGGAAAGGGCTGGGTTCTTTCCTCAGGTGAGCACGGACTGCAAAGGTCTCGGCACAGAACAAAAAGAAGCAGCCACACTCAAGCCTGACAATAAAACTTGAGTGTAAGGAAGATTAGGCTCTTGCTGTCACAGCAAGTCTATCAAAGGTGGAAAAAACCAATAGTGTAACTGGGCGAAACTACCATCAACTGGTCCAGTGTTTCTTACCAGGCTCAAGAAGAACCCAAATGTCCACATCATCCTCTGTAGAAATTAGCAGCTTTAGGACAACATTGTTACTCTGAACACAACCACCTCTGTCGCTTCTGCAGGTCTACCTGTCCCCTTGCATCCGTCAGCATCCGAGGCTGTGCTGCTTTACTGCATGGCCTGCCGGGGAGCATGGATCTCTGATTTATTGGGGACTGTAAAAGGACATCAGCAGCCTAATGGAGGATGGAGATCGTTAGGTACAGTAGTTAATCGACAATATATACAGCAAGGGAGGAAGGGGAAGGGAAGGTAGAGGAGGAAAGTGCAGACGAGCACTTCCCCTGCAGATGAACGCAAGATGTACATCAAACAAAGTGGCAATCATACGGACACTCAGTACAACATTGACATCCTGCTGCTCTGTTTGAACGTCTGCACTAGCGAGCAATCACTGATGGATGGCCTGAGTGAGAAAGGGGAAGAGGGAGGGAGAACGGGGGGGTTAACTACAATGCAAGAAAGCTGTTTGTTTACAGAGTCCTTGCATGGAACTAGATCCTCACGATATTCTCGAGTGAGAACCAAAAGCCAATGGCCGAAGGAAACAGTTGGTTTGGGGGCTGGAGGACAGAAGTCAAGTGGCCACTATCAAAGTGCCATCTGCACAGCAGGAGGTAAGCTGGATGCTCACTTTGTGTGGAATTGATCCAATTTAAGTAAACTTTTTTTCTGAACTAAATTCTTACAAGAGCAGTTGGGAAAGCGGGCAAATAAGGGTGAGTTCATTGTATATTCTTGGGTCAGAACCAGAACACATCTCTAAGAGCCCAAGACAGCTCAGTAACTCATTATTCACAGGCTATAAATTCATTCCTTTCCAACAGTCACTTAAGCAGTTTGTCCACTTAAATTGAAAACCCAAACCCTTGTTCTAAAAATGCTTAAGACAATACCAGGACACTCATTTCCCAGGAGCAGAAATCCCAGCTGTGCTGCCTCAGGGAATAAAGGTACAGATCATTGCCCATGCCCCTTACTCTTTATCCCTGCTGGTCTATGCTATTTTCCTGGAGCAGTCAGAGATCCTGGGCCTCCTGATAATTATAGCCATTCTCGGCAAATTCGTTTTTCATCATTAGTCAAATCATTTGCATCATCTATGCTACTATTAAAGACCAGTGGCAGGTCCTAACCTAAAATAAATTAATATACTCTTAAAATTCAGAAAGCTGATTCTCATTGAAAAATCAGCTTGTTTGGGTAGGATTTTCTTCAATGCATTCAGTGAAAACAAAAAAAGACTAATTTAGAAAGTAACTTTTAAGTGCACATGGGCTATAAAGACAAATATAAGCTGCCTAAAATGCAGTCAGAGTTTGAGTCACAACTGGTTTTCTTTGCCTTTTCTTCTTTTTTTTTCCTTATTTTTAGCGTATACAAACACAGCAGGCAATCTGGGCACTTGGACTTTCTAGACAGGCAGAAGAATGTTGCACAAGTCTAAGTTTAAGTAAATTCAACTTTGCAGTGGATCCCTCTTTCCTTTAAAGAAACACAAAAACAAAACAGAAAACAACACTCCCCCTCCCCCCATGGTTTCTTTCTTGGAATGGCTGCACCTCTTATAAGATGGCTTCATTTTCGTGATCTATGAAAGGAAAAGGAAATAAAGTGCTTCTTGAGAATAAATCAAAATAAATATACGTATTTAATGGCAGGAAAAAAAGAGTTCTGAAGGGCTACCACCAGCCAGGTCTTTTGTCAAATGAGTCTTTTCCCCCAAAATTTTTTCAAGAGTTATCTGCACAACCGTTGAAGATGCCAAAATTTGCTTTAGTAGCAGAGTTGAATTCTTCTAAGTTTGTGTCTGCTCCATCACTGGTTTGTAAAATCTGTGCAAAACACCTTTGCCCAAAGTGCTACTCCTCCCGCACAACAGCATCAAATAAAATACAAAAGGAAGAGAAGAAATATAAGAAGGGGGAATAAAATAATAAAAAAAAAAAAGGAGAAGGAAAAAAAATCCACCCAGTTACATCGACTTCATCCCGTTGGCAGTGGTGTTCTCCGAGATCCCGTCACTCACAGCTGCTGAGTCATGGAGGCCAGAGTAATCCTTGAGTTCAGAGTTTGTCAGGAGCAGGGGCTGCTCCCCCTTCTTGTGCGGCAGGAGGGGCTGCCGGGTGTAATGTTCCCCGTCCGGGATGTTCTCAGGCAGGTTCTGGTTCTTGCTCTCTGGCAGCAGCAGGATGCAGATGATGCAGATGAGTGTGCAGCAGGCGAAGATGACGTGGTGGAGGAAGTAGCCTTTCTGGTTGTGGAGCTCCATGATGGGGGCGGTCAGGCGGCCGAAGCCCGCGCTGGCCAGGACCAGCCCCAGGCCACCTCCCCTGCAAACAGAAGCAGAGGGGGAAATAATTTTACTCAAGTATCATTTCACACCCATTTAACTGCCCCCATATAAGAAGAAGAAGAAGAGAAGCTTTAGCATGAGTGTGTAGACAGCACTCTAAAGCACTCCCAGTTCCAAGTATTCCCACATTCAGTGAAGGGAAAAGAGATTTTGCTTAGCATGCCACCCTTCTCCACTTAGACAGGACACAGCAAGGAGCAGTAAATGCAGAAGTCAGTTTTGGCTGCCTCTAGAGTATTTGGCACCATTCAGCAGTGGAGGCAGGAGATTAGACTTTACAAGCCACTGCCTTGACCCATTATACCAAACACTGAGTGCTGAAATATTTTCTACGTAAAATCATGTTGTGGCTGGAACTTCTCAACACACTGATGATGTAATAAAATGCATAATTTTCAGAAAAAAAAGTATGAAAATAGACTCATCTTCCTCAAGCTAGAGGCACAGAAGCTGCTTGTGAAAGCCCAATTCAGTGCTCTCTCCTGACGCATGGCTATGCAAGCAAGCTCTCTGGCAATTCCTTGTCTTGCTTATCAGCATCTCTGCAGGCCCTGGTGCAGGCAGGCCTGGCACACCTCACGTTCCTGGGTCTGTCTCTGCTGGGTGACCCCACAGAGAAGTGGCACTGCAGGTGTTTCTCTGGGGCAGGCCATTCCCTCCTGCTGTGGCACGACTGAGGCCTCCTGTCAGCAGAGTGTCACTCTTCAATGACTCATTTTAACAAAATCTGTGAGAGTGGCAGCTTGTCCTTCATTTTCCAAAGACCCTGCTGCCTGCAGAGGGAGAGCTCCTGGGAGTTTAATCACTGGCACCCTACTTCCCTACCAAGCCTGTGCGGGCAACACACTTCCTTCGCTTCCTCTGGGAGATGCCATCTATTCCCAAACCCTCTGGAGATCAGACGGGCTCAGGTGTTCAGTTCCTGGCCCAACACAGAGCTGTTATTATCAACAAAAACTGGCTCATATAGAAGATGACTTGCAGAAGGCAAATGGACTGCTTTACGTCAAATACTTGAGAAACAACAGTTTCACTGACTATTAAGCATACTAGAAATCACTGTACCATAAACCTACAAATGCCAAAGTCACTCAGCCAACCACCACGTTAAAGCTAATTTTCACTCAATCCTCTCCGAAATCCACTGCTGCTTACTTGACAGCCGAAGGACAGCAAACATAGGTTTCAAAAGATGCTCTTGGGACACTGACAGGATCAAAAATTCACATGTGTGTGTTCCAGTTCTTCAGACTCAGCAGAGCATCTTTCACAGATAACTGTGGCTTCCTCAAGTGCTGCAAAAGCCCTTATTAAAAACTTGCCAGCTTTCCAGTGGCAATTTAGAAACCCAGCTGAATGCAACTATTGTGCAACTGGCATGCCTGAAACTTCATTAATACACTCACATGAGTAATCGACACAACCAGGCCCAAATACTTGGCAAATCTCTCTCCAAGCTGGCCCTGGAGCAACAAAAGCCTGGCTCATTTACATCAGTGATTGCTATGGCTAAATTTTATCTCAACCCCCCTGAGAAGGACCTGAGGTGAGTTTTAAATGCTGCTGTAGAAGGACATCAAGCAAGCTGAAAGAAAATAGGAAAAGGCAACAACAAAGACGGCTCTGTCATTTATGGGTCAAGTGACTTCAGATTTGCAGGGGGGAGAAAAGAGTTTTTCCATATGACGTCAGTAATTAGAGCAGGCATTACTTTTTCCAGTGCCATCAAAACCTTCCAGAAGGCTTGAAAGTACGTTTTGGTAAGTGTCCTAAAAGGGGTTTCTTTAAGGTTTGACTGCACTGCAGATGTGAAAATACAAAGCAAAAAAAAAAAAAGTGAAAACTGAAAATACTGTCGGGAATTTTTTGTTGTTTCTGTGCACATCAGGAAAACAGCTACAGGGCAAGAGAGGCAGCACCCTCATGATTCACACTGTTTTTGCAGATGGCAAGGGGCATCAGGTGGAAAAGAAAAACATTCTGAGTGCTCCTCCTCAGCACGAGGTCCTCCATGGCAGGGGCCAGCATCTGTATTTCAAGCACTCTCCAGATGCAGAGTGGAGCCTGGAGAGGGAGTGCGAGGGCACCCACAGAGAGTCCCAGCTTCCTCCCTCACCCCTCTGCCTGCCAGGGCTGCTGGGGGGCGTTCTCCCACGGCATGGCTCCAAGGGTGGTTGATCAGGGCCACTTCCCCAACCCCTGCTCACCCACTGACAGTGGGAAGGGATGGTTTGCATGAGGTTTATGGTCCCAATGTGGGCAAATCGCAAAGGGGCCATGGTTCAAAACTTTGTCCTCAGAAAGGTCCTGCTTGTTCATGTGGTAGAATTTCCTTGCTTGCTACCTCAGTGTTTTTCCAGAGAGTAGCAAGACATCCTCACTGACTTCCTAAGGGAAGGGCCTTCTCAGCACTCCTGAGGAGAGCAGAGAATTGTTAATCCTGTCTTCAGACAGCCATGACTGCATAGAGCAGATGGGTCAACACACGGCTCAGAGTACATGAGAGCCAGAGAGATGCCCAGGCTAAAGGAGACTTTGGGAGAGCACCTGCTCCAGCCTCCTGCACTGAAATCAGACTAGGTTTTCCAAGCTTTGCCCAGTCAGTTCAGTCACTTCTTGAAGTCGGTCCCTGAAAACTTCCGCAGTTTTTCCCTGCCTGTACATAAGTGCCATTTTGTGCACGCAGTCCTAGTCCAGAGATTCAGTAACACAGGGATACCCTTGGCCTCATGGAGCAAGGCACCGCCTTTGAGAAGCCAGGCCTTGTTCAGGCCCCAGTAAACAGCCCTGCAGCCCACTGTGTTGAGGAATACATTCAGTGCAGGTAGCTGGGTGTGCACGATGCTGTGTCAGCTGCAGATTGAGCTTTAGGGGGATGGACTCCAAGGCAAGAGGCTGTGATCTGGTGCTGTCCTGTGTGAATGCGACTGCTGAGTGCCTCCTGGCTGGTCAGACAGGAAAATTTCCTCAACAACTGGAAATTTGGCTTGAGGCAGCTATTGATGGAAAAAGACCCTAATTCAGCCATTGCTGCCCACTCTTAATTCCTTTGGCTGTGTGGGCACAAAAGCAGAACACTGAGAGAAAAAAACAGAACCATCTTCCACTTTGTAGTAACTGAGTATGTGGAAGATAAGGAGAGGACATGCTGTATTTTGTTCAGCCTATTCCTATTTAGTAGACATGCAGGCTGTAGTGATGGGAAGATTATTCCATATGGATTATCAGTGACACTTGGTGCTTTAATTCAGCATGTGGACAAAGGCCTGTACTGAAGTCCCTGGTATAAAGAAGGGTAGCTCCTGCAGAAGCCCCCCTGCCTACTGGCAGGAGGCTGGGGTGCAGTGCACAGATCTGAGGGACCCCTCTGTGACACACGACAGTGTGGAACGTTCATGTTGCTGGAGCAGGTGGCACCTCTTGGTGACGAAGATCTGGCTCTTCTCCACCTGGAACTGTTCATCTCAACACCAGAGATGGATGGGAGCTGTGGGTTTGCTACCATGCCACTGCCAGCCTGGGTAATGGCAAGTGCTGTTTTCCACCCTCTGGGAGGGGGGGATTGCAGATAATGGATTTGATCAGGGAAACCCCAGAGACAGCCCCAGTGCTCTCTTTGCCTCCCTTTTCCTCAAGGTTCCTAGAGATGCCACCAAAAGCATATTAGTATCATAGAATGGTTGGGGTTGGAAGGGACCTTAAAGATCATGGTGTTCCAACCCCCAAAGGGCATCCAGGGCGGCATTTTGGAGAGCAGGTTATGAGGGAGCAGCCAGATCCCACCAAAAGACAAAACAGAAGGCAGCTTAATCACACCTCTGCCTGAGACAGATTTATGCACTGCCCTGATCTACACCTCATAATTACAACCCTGAGTGGTTCTTATCATGGCAGTAGGATTGCAAAGCAGTGCAGAGTGTCATCATTTCTATAAATAAACAGGGACCCTGAGGCATATCTAGCTGTTGTCACTTGCCTGGTGTCACCCAGCAGAGTCAGGGGAAAGAAAATTTTGGCTCCCAGCCAGGGTTTTTTCCCCCTGCCTGTAGCAACATAAGTGATTTAAAGGAAAAAAGCTTGCTAAGTTCAGACTGCACATCTGACCCTACTTGGCAGATTTTCTTCTGGCTGACGTGGTCAATTCCTTATCTGTGTGTCTTTCAGAGACAAGGAGAAAATTAAAGAGGCATACAAACACCAAACTGATTGACACACACATAAATAAATAGCTGTTAGTGTTTTGGGCTGCTGGATAATCTCACTGCTCACACTGCCTTTTCCTGTGGAAATAATGTTATCCATAAAACACATTCACAAATTTGGATAGCCTGAAAAAAGTGGCCATGGAGCAAGGAGACTCTGGCTACTCAGATGACAGTTTTGCAATACTACTTTTGTTAAGTTATTGAAAAGGAATATAACTTGGAGAGGACAAAAAAAAGTATCCTCTTTCCTCCACTCTCTCTCCCTCCCACCAATATGACCTGCATTCCTGGGAAATTCAGTGGAGTCAGAGCGGACTCATGAATTGCTGTGGCATTGCTGAAAGCATAATCCAGAACACAGAGGCACAACCTTTGTGCTGTGAAAGGTAACAGAGCCTGTATAAAACAGTACAAACCCCTGACTCTACAAAGATGTTATGGGAAGCTCTCCAACCAAGATCATTTGTCTGATTTCTCCTAGTTGCCAGGATGAAAATGCTCCTCTTTAGAAAAACTTTGAGCCTCTGCTAAGGTAGATCTGTATGTGAAGAGAGAGAGACAACTTTACCTGCAATAAAGGTAGAGAGGGAGGCTTGCAGAAGACCTCTGTGCACCAAAAGCATTTACACCACATGTTTCAACACCTCCCTTCAACCAAAGCACCCCTGCAGCTATCCTGGTGAACCTGCCCTATGGAAGCAGGGATTGCTGGCACTCATGTCCTCCTCTGCACACTCATGTAGTTTCTCCTTTAATATCAAGCTGCAGCCTCACCCAATCGCTGCTTGAACAAATCCCGCAGAGTTAGTGAGGCAGTGACAAGGTTCAACCACACAAACTGGTGCAGCTGAGTATTTAAGACCCTACCAGGCTGCAATTCACGCGCTGCCAGGCCTGCTGATCACCACCACGATGAGACACAAGGTGGAGCCATGGGAAACAAAGCCTCTCTATACACAGACGCGCATTTACTTCGGCAGACTGACTGCAGCAACTATGAAAAGCGGCTCCCAAGTTGCTGTGAGGTCTCCAATTACATGCGGCTTCACCTCCCATACAATGTGTTAAGTTACACAGCCCATTATCAATTAAATGAGGATAATTTTGTCCCCGTCTTTTGAGGGGGGCTCTGAAGTCTCACCTGATAACTGTGGGTGTGATTTCAGCACAGAAGAACACGCTGAGGCTTCCAACAGCATGTGAAGAAAACATACCCACGATGGAAAATGCAACAGAGAATTTGTCTTTGACGCTGTCACTCATACCTGGCAAAAGAAGTGCATTCATAAAAAGCAAGAAAGAGGTCAAACTTCCAAGTAAACAAGTAAAGAGGTTTATATTTTACTCTTCTCCCTTGACAAGAATTTGAGTAATTTTGTAATACTAATTTAAAACTGGTATTTATAAAATCCATTCCACAAGCACTTGAAATACAAACACACATGAAAAAAAATCGTAATGTCATGCCGAAAAATGGCAGTGATCTCTGAATTTTTTATGCTCAGCCAGCACAGAAAAGGTAAAATCCATGAAAAGACAGATCTTTGGGCAGTCTTTTAGGCACCAGTCTCTTCCCTCTCACGTTTGATGGACAAGTGGAGGCAGGCAGCGTTCTTCAAGCTGCCAAACATCTTGTACAGTGGGGCTTGGGCACTGGGGACGCTTCCAGGATAAGAGAGGAAGAACTATAAATGCTCCCATCTCTGTGCTAAGCCCCCACATGTGATCAGTCTGCAAAGTCTGTTGTAACTCCCAGTTTGACAGCCTTTGCCTAACAACTCTGGGCGAGAACAGCCGATGCCAAGGACGGCGAAGCACTCCCTTAAGTCAGGGCTGTTTGCTCAATCATTTCACGGCTGGATGGCAGCAAGGTTTCCGGGAGCGAACAGTGTCTATCAAGCGCTTGGAGAAACCCCAGTAAATCTTAACAAAGCTCAAAGAAATTGTCTCTGGCCATGGTACATCTCTCACTTGATCCCCACTTGCCACCTTCTGCGGGCAGGGCTGGGATATCTGATCAGGGTTGTACAAGCTCCTGTGGCCTGTCCTGGCCAGCAAGGAGGCCACATTACTCACAGAGAATATTGCACCATACAAGGGGAACACATCATGCCTGACAGGAGCGCTGGGGAAAGGACTGGAACTTGCAGCCAACACTACCCCACCTTTCTACAGCCAAGCCCCAAGGCCTGCCTGAAGAAAGAGCTGCACGCCAGAGTGCAGTCCCAAGCAGGCATACTGTCTGGGTTCAGTCCAATGAAAATTAACACCTGCTTTCGTTCTTGCTGAATGTATCAGCTGTCAGGAGAGCAAAAGGTATTTGGGAGCTCTTTGTTTACATCTTCTGAAAGGTGCTACAGCCTGCTCAAGGCTAAGCCCTTTCTGCAATGCACCCCAAGTCTGGGGGAGAGAGCAAATTCTGCCAGCTGACAAGGATGTGAGCACAGCACCTTGCAAACCATGAGTCTCTGACCACTCTTGCATAGCGGGTGAGGCTACACCACTGACCCCTCAGGGAGTCATGCCTGCTCAGCAGAACAGACCTTGGAAAAGGTGGACAAGACAGGTCCATCAAATCTGATACACAAAGGTGTATTTTGCTCTCGTGTAGTTTGCCACTGCATTGCTCTTACAGTAATTCAGCTTGGGAAAGTATTTTTTGAGGTGTTTAAATCCCTTTTTCTTTTCTGGGGGAAAAAAAATCTGAGATTCCTGAACTGGGAATGCTGCTTCTCAGGAGGACACTTTCTGAGAAAGCCTTACCCTATACCTCAAACTTGGGTGACCTCTGCACCCTCTCATGACACGCAGAGGTGAGCCTATGTGGAGGGGATGCTGCACCAAGAGACTGCACATAAATGAGCAGACCTGCCTGTGAGTGAGGTCTCAAGGCACTGCACAGAAGTGGGCTTTCCCCCTGCACCCCTCTGTAGCAGCAGCTCTGCTCTGGGTGCTTTGGCTCAGGCCTTCTGCTTCTATTTGTTCCTGGGGGAGTGCTTCCCACATGATACAGATTCGTCTGTAAACCATACCTGAGTCTGGAAGTTGACTGTATTTTCCAATCACTGGATCCAAGACCGCGGAAGTCAGAGAAAGATGAAAAGGAGAAAGAGAGAGAAAACAAGAACATACTGTTTTTATATGTTCATTTATCTGAAAGAAAAGAAAAAGAGTAAATCCCACACACCACTCTAGCCCCACCCCTCCACTCCCAATTCTTTCCCATGCCAAAACTGTCACATCTTTCCCCAGCCACCAGACAGGACATGCTGTTTCCAGGCACATCTCAGCAGGAGGACAGCATGGTAATGAGACAGTGATAACAAACCAGCAGCAAAGCATATTTAAAAGCCCCAGAATTACCACTGGGACTAACACAAAGGCCTCTTTGTTGTTAATGGAGGGGGAGAAGAGAAAATGCCCTCCTGCTGCAGCCCCGAGGGAATGGCCAACAGAAGTTTGGGTTAGAGAGTAGAATCTGGGTATCAGTGCTGTCATGCTGCTGGGAGACCTATTCCTCTCTAAAACCATGAGCTGATGGTCCATGGGTCACACTAGCCACTAACCACACAGGAGCACACAGCAGCACTGGGCAGCGAGGAGAAGGGCAGCAGCACAAGCTTGGCACAGCCCTGCTGGTCATCTCCCACCAGGATTCTGTGACTTCCCGAAGGTGACACCCCAGAGTTCAGAGGAAGGGTTAAACACGGTGAACTTCAAGGTCTGCTGTAGGTTTGTGGCTCGTGGAGAATATCCCCCTCTCTCTCACACCACTCTCAAATTCTGGTTCCATTTGCCAATTACATCCAAAAAACATGCAGGGTGCTGTGACAGATTTCATAACAAGCAAAGTCAGTGCTTCTCTCCAAACACTGTCTAGCTCTTCTGAGGAAGAGGTTGGGGGAGACTGGGGGGAGTTGAGCTGCTCTGAAGTACGAGGATGCCTTTCTTTCCTCTTCTCATGAAGAGTCGAGTCAGAAAGTCTGGCGAGGGCACAGCATTGAGTGCCAATGTAACACCAAGCACCTAAAGCCATGCCTGATTTTAGTTTTAGCAACTTGGCTCACAAAACCACCTAAACCTGTTATGGAAAAGGTTGTAATGAGTCCTACAGGGTGCTCCCTCCCACCTCACTCATAAATTTTTTTTGTTGAAAAACTGCAACCTGGCTCTGGAGCAGACTAAGGGCTCTGACACACCTTCTCTCAACTAAGCAAGTGTGTGTTTATTACCTCAACAGCCTCAACAAACATCTCTCATCCTTAAAGAAAATTAAAATGGGCAAATGTAGAGTTGAGACACCCTGGTGGACACCACCAGAAGAACGTGGAGTTTCGGGAGGTTGCACACATGCACAGCATGAATCGGCATGTGGATGGGCTCAGTCCATCAACAGACCAGGGATGAGGTGGGGCCACAGGACTTCTCCCACTCTCAGCTGGGATTGCTGGGCATGGTAAATATGTGCTCAAAGGGCATGTGAACATCTGTGCCAAGCTGGGAGCAAACACACACGATGCTGGAGTTTCCTTCATGTCGTGAAAGAGGTTCCCTGTTTGCGTCCTACACTCCCACAAATAGCGTGTTTGCTAAAGGTTAACTCAGTAAATGCCTCCGGGAAACACAGTCTGTAAATACGGACAATTCCTGTTGGCTCGGAGCTGCCTTCAACATGCAGGAATGCAAAAACTTTCCATCCTCAATGCAAAAAGGTCTTCCTTATTAAGGCCCTCAATTATTTCTAAACTTAGAAATTGAAACCTGCAATAACCAGTGTTCTGGTGTTCGTCTCACATCCAGTTTGTCTAAAGTATGTCTCAACCCTCTTCCCCCTTCCTTGGGGTGGGGTTTCATGGGGCAGGGATCTAATGACTGGCAACTGGGAGAGTGGCAAAACACATCCCACCTTCCCTCTGCTTCAACACCTCTCTGATTTATCAAGTTCAACCTCCTCAACCAAAAAAAAATGAAGACAATGAAATAAAATAAAAAAAAGAGAGGGAATATTTCTATAGCAGTTTTAATAACTGAAGCAGCTCAAAAAGGCCAGACAAATGTTACTGCCTGCAAAGGAAGAGGTGGTACACTCCCACTTTTGGTAGGAACAGCCCATTTGAAATGCTGTGTCACCTCCCAAAATCACGTGTATTCACATGGACCATACATACACGCTGTGTTAAAAGTAGGGTCTTTCAGCTGCACGATTTCCGTGCTACCTGTACATTACTTATTCACAGCAAGATGCTAAGAGCTGACAGAGGACATACACCTGCTGCTCTAACTTCTGCATGGTTTAGAGGCCACTTGAGAAGCAGACTTGAGTGGGAAAGTTTTCACTTCCCAAACCCTATCCAGCTCTTTCCTTGGGGGCTATTTCACTAAAATAAAATCAAAAGCACTTCTTGTTTCCTTGTTTGTTTTCTCAGCGACAGCCACGGATACAACACCAATGCTCAATAAGCTTCAACATGGGAATCATCCAGAATACAATGCCTTTTGTTAATGAGCCTGAGAAACAAGTGCTTGGGGAAACCTTCAGACAAATTCAGCCTCTTAAACTATGCAGGTGTTTGACGTGACAAATCTGGGAAAGGCAAAGGAAATGCTAGTATTTCCTTGTGCCTTATTTGCATGTCAAGCTTGCACGGTCCTGAAAAGCTCTCATCTCCAGCTTACAGTTGAGAAGGCCCAGCTGCAGAAGTGAAGCCAGAGCTGTAAGTATCATGAAGAGCAGGAGTCCTCCTCTCCTCCCCAGAAACCCGACCACAGGGCACATGGCCAGGCAGGATGCCAGCGCAATCCCAGCCATGGTGTAGTAGTCCGCATAGAAGTTGTGAGTAATCGCCATCTTCGCTTCGTGCCCCATCATACTTTTTGCAAAACAGTGGTGTATGCCATAACCAGTCAGCCTGGGGGAAACAGGGGAGGGAAAGAGACACCATTGCTGAGAGGGCAGAACACACACCGCAATGTAATTCAGCGTAGGGAGACATTAATGCAGGAATAAAACACCTTAAGTTAAGAAACTTATCTCTAGGTGCTACTGTAAAAACAAGCAATGATGAAGAGAAGCAAAAGAAAAAAAATCTCTATTCAACCAAATATTTGCTGTCTTTATTCACATAGCTGCTGCTCATGGTATGATCGGGGCACATGGAACTTTAGAAGAACTCCTAGTGCGTGATAGGTTTTCCCATCATATTTGAGAAATCCCATTCCCAGAGAAGGACATGCCTCTGTTCCCAGTGCATCCTCTGACAGCCACAGTGCCGGCACTGCTGTGATGAAGCAGCCTGTGTGCTTGGACAGCAGAGCACCAGGAACACCCACCTGTCTGTGGCATCCGGTCATACTAAGTACAAACGCTACATCTCACTTCTCAAGCTAGCCTGTTAAAACTGAAAACCCCTGAGAAAGGAGTGTTTGAAGTCATATGTGCTGCAATGATTATTACAATTACGAAACAATAAGCTCTAATTCAGTCTACACATTTACACCACCCTTCACAGCAATGTGTCTCCTCCTCTTTAAAAAGCTTCTTTGAGATGCCACTGGTTGACGTTTTACCATTGCATTTCACTCCTCTTTCTCCTGTCTCACTCTGCGCCTCCAGAAAACAGAAAAGAAAAAATAAAACCAAAAAAAAAGGAAGAAAGAGAAGGGGGCTTGAGGTGCACAAGTCAGATGGGAAGCCCCAGCGTTACCTCTGATGTAGTACAAAATAGCAGCAGGGGTGCAACTGGAGAGGTCAATGCTCTCAACTGCACCCATCACAGTTGAAGTACCTCTGCCAGGTAGAGCCTCCTGTCCCTAGCACTTACACAAGACAAACCTCATGGCACAAATTAACAGTGAGAAAGTGGGAGACACAGATTCAGGTTTTAAAAAAAAAAAAAAAAAAAAAAAAAGCAGGTATATTACACGGATACACTTCTATCTTCCTGAAGGCCAGGAATTTGAAGCTCTGTCAGTGTAAACTGGATATCAAAATAAGCATAGAAATAGCTGGGGGGATATGCAGTCAGTGAGTGCAGGACAGCCGAGGGCCTGAGGAGCTTCTCTAGCAAACTTGTGAATTGATGCTCCAGTTCAAAGCCCCACCCTCACCACCAAATACCTTCCCCCGATAAAACCCAAGTACAAGTGCTTGCTGTTACACAAAAATGACATTTGCTTTCTCTTCTATGCATGTGAATACAGTTGCAGAAGTTGCTGTTGAGGCCATGACCTATAAACTAAATTATTGTTTCATTTGGACTTTGCTTTCCAGCCTGTTCCCTAAGAAATACCCTATTCTCTTAACTTGGTGAGCAGATCAGAATAGTTACTAATAAAACTAAATCTGTGTCTCCCTTAATTTCTTATTGTTCCCTGCAAAAGGTTCCTTCTCCATGTACTAAAAATTCAGAACAGCCCTGTCTAACAGGAAAAACAGAAGTAAAATTAAATATTTTTTTTTCACCCCCTAAAAGCAAACATGAAATCTATTTCCTCAGACGTACATCTGCTTCATGCTCTGCTTGCATGGCAAACAGCCTCCGTGTGCTAATGCCAGAAGTTATTCTTCGGGCTGCCTAGTTCTGGTTTAGGGAATTTCCAAATACGCAAATTAACATGGGAAAAGGAAAAAGGGAGAATTCCCCATGTGAACAGTTTTCACAAATACATTTAACACTGTCTATTAAATGTGCTTGGTGAGCCTAAGGAAAAAGCACTCTTTCAGAACAGAGAGAGTCCCTTGCTGGTGGGTGGAAGAGAGACAGAAACCTCATAAAACCGGAGTTGGTTCAGCAACCAGTAGCACTGGAGATTGACCCCTGAAGTCTGTGTGACTATCTGGCCAGCAGGGGTGCTGTCTCCTCTGGGTAATGACTGATCCACAAGACTGTTAACAGGAGTGAGGGCTGCACAGTAGAGCCCTGAAGTGAGGAAGAAAAAGCCACAACAGAGCTACATACCTTGAAACCTAGCAGAGAAAGGGGCTTCCCAGTCTTCTCCATCCCCACCACTCATTTGAAAAAAAGATCATGAAAAGTTCAAATGGGCATTTTACAAGAGGGAAAAATTAGAAAATGCACTGCTGGTGCCCTCCCAGAATTTGCAGGCCCATGTAGTTCCTCTTCACAAGGTGTTCAGTTCTGGACAGAAGGTCTCAGAGCCTGTAACCTGCAAAACCCTCAGGCTGACTCTTGGTTTTGCCCCCAGGAGTGTATCCAAACCGAAGCCTTAGGAGTCAAGCATCGCATTGATCTGTGTGAGACTGCACATTCTCCCTGTGACCCCCTGCACATGATCTGGGAGTGCTGAAGCACTTTGT
Organism: Oreocharis arfaki; assembly: GCA_013398015.1. Taxonomy (NCBI): domain Eukaryota; kingdom Metazoa; phylum Chordata; class Aves; order Passeriformes; family Paramythiidae; genus Oreocharis; species Oreocharis arfaki. Next base: position 40,123 of record VZRR01007611.1, read on the forward strand.
AATCTGCCATTGAAGACACACCAAGCACAGCTGTTACACGAGGGAACAGGCTTGTATTTACTGGCAAGCAGCATCTTCCTCTGCACCACAGCTCTATCAGATGTAAATCACTTGAACCTGCACTCCTGGGGCATAAATGGTTTTAAAACTCCCACCTGGGATGCCAAGCAGATGTCTGCATGCATGAGCACCTTCCAGCACGTGGCCACACGAGACCACTGGTGACAGCAATGCACTTGCAGCACAGCACCTGAGAAGATGTGGTTCTGCTGCCTGAAACAGCCAATGAGCTCCTCCACGTTTGCCATAAAAAATACAGTTCCCTGTAACAGCTGGGGTTTTTCCAGGGTCATTTATCAGAAACGTTAGTAAAGGGTCCCCTACTAAGAAAGAGTGGAGCTCCCTCATCACTTCCCATTGCTCTGCTCCAGCTCACTGATCACACAACTATTTAAACAAAGAGATTGGACTTACGAGTTCACACACAGCACTACAATGTTTTTCCACAGGTTCCTTGTTCCCACCACTTTAACAATGCAGACTTTCTTCGGTCTCCTGGTGATTTCCTTTTCCAGCTCTGAAACAAACCAACAGTGAGTTATTTCAATGAGGAGAAGATTTACTAGTGAACTAAGATATTCTGAGGGACGTTCTGGAGAGCAGAACCCTACTGATTACATTAACAGGAACTATAAAATAGCTGAACTGCCTGCCTGAAGTCCAGCACAGGTTCCTCCTTTTCTTCCAAGCTTCCCTTCACCTTCTGGGGGCAAAAGAACTACCGAAGAACTCCTTCACACTCCAAACCTTCTCCCAGTTAAAAATGCGTATGTAAAATGGGAGCAGTATGAGCATCCTCAGCAAGGATGAGAGCAAACTTCTTAAAGAATTTCAGGATTCTGTTAATTTTTAAACCCTTCCACAGGGAGGACTGCACTCATGCAGCTACAAGCTCTGCTGCCTTTGTGCAATGCATACCTAAAAAGCCATGGAAAGGACTGGAGCTCAAACTCATTTTTCATGACGAATCTTCTGAAGTTTGTTCAAATGCAGGTTTCAGGATGAAGTGGCTAGGACATCATGTCAGCTCATCCATCTTCCACTCCATTTCCTTTTCAAATATTTAAAATTTTTCTGATGGATGTCCTAAACTTTAAGACATTTCCTTAAAGAATAATCATTGGGCATCAGCAGCTGTGGTGTCTTTATATTTCAGAACTAAAGCCCCACCGTGTCCTTCAAGTGCTGGGCAGCTTCAGGTTAACTTTTCTTTGCAATGCTGAAATAACACACAGGCCTTACAAATGTTGCATCTGATACCCTTGCTGGCATGGGACAATAATTGAAGGCACTGCTTGTTTCCCAATTATCATTAAGTCAGAGCTTGAACACCCACCTAAGCGTGCTGAAGACAGCCACCGTTTCCAAGCTACTGGATCAGTGAGCAACAAGTCCAATAAAAGCGGGAGAAGCTGTAGCTATAAAGAAGCATCACAGAAATAATGCACTCCAAGAGTACATACTAGGACTGTTTTTTGGGGTAAAGACTTGCACTGTTGCTTTCTAGCCTGACTGTGTTTAAAGGCAGCAGCGCGGCCGCGTTGTGAAGGATGCAAATGTTCCCTTCATGCATATGCAATGAGCTCGGGTGTCCTCAGTCACCCTCACTGGCCTGCCCTGACCTCTGCCTTACTCTGCTGAATAGCAGTTTCCTAAAGAGATTCAAGACAGGAGAAAATAAAAGCAAACTGCAGGAGGCGGGGTGAAAAAAAAAAAAAAGTCACCTGAATTTACAAACTAAACAAAAAACATATTTGCCAGCTATTATTTGAAAAGTGCATCATGAAAATAATAGATCAAACAAACACTATTTACATGCAAATACTTGAGCTATTCACTGCTCACAGGTCACTCCTGGTCTTCTCTCTAGAGTGGGAAGGCTTCCAACAAAAGCAGCAAAGGGTATTTTACATCAGTGACTGTACTTAAGCAGAATATTGCCATAGTACTTTCCTTACAACCTGATAATGACCATTTCTCCCCATAATCTATGCAGCATGAAGCTCACAAAAGCAGAAAAACTGAGGTGGAGCAAAAGAAGAAATTGTTTAAATTAATATTTGTATTACAGAAGCTCTCTGCGGGCTCAGCAATGGATCAGGGGCATATTAAAATATAAGCAATAAAAAAAATTGAACCTAATCTCAAAGAACAAGGCCAAAATAATTTTTGTAGCAAGATTCTAGGAAGGAATAAGAGGGAACAAAATAATTCAGAACAATAGAAGCAGTTAGATGAAACACAATTTTAAAGCCCATAACTGAGCCCAGGCCAAACCTTCTACAGCAAAAAAATTAAAGCAAGCACTAGAAGAAGCACAAGGGTTTTGAAAGGTTGTTGGTGGGTGTTTACTGTTTCAGCTGAAGGGCAAAAATGAAAGCCACTACCCAAACAACACATATTGCACAGATTTCATGTGGACAAAAAGGTTCACTCTCAAACTGTCTAAGAATGACCAGATCTGGCCGATAAAGTAAAACATCTCATCCTCCATCAGCAGAACGTATCTCTGCCACGTTCTTTGGATTTTCTTAATCTGTTGGGGTTTTTTGTTTGCCTGTTTCTCAGAGAAATTTTTACTGTTTTCTTTCAGGACAGAGAGTAAATTTAATTGTAAATACATGCTTTATTGAGCCACAATTTAGTAAAATAAAGAGAAGCAACACTTAAATTGGCTACGCTTTTCTTTGGAACCAAACATTATTTTGCCCTCCAATCCTGCTTTGTTCGTACATCAAGGGTTCCTATAATCCATATTTTCTTTATTTTTCGTCATACATCCTTCTCATGTGCATTCAGGCCCTGCCTTTCAACCTTTCTCATAAATAAGTGGTTCTGAACTAGTTCCCATCAGTGCTTTTCACCGAACTGCTGTTCTGCCCTCAAGTACAGGCTCACTTAGTTAGGTGAACTGACAAATACCTCCTCTCTTCCAGCTGCAGTGAGGATCACACATGAGGGGAGGTTCATCCCTTCTCTACCCTGCCTCATGCAGCAGTCTCTCTTCAGTGGACCCTTGCTTCTGCTTTCATGGGAGTTATGCTCCATGGATGCATTGCAGCATTATACAAAAATTCCGGATGCAACAGCATTACAAGCATTAAAAAAAAAAAGGGGGGGGGTGTTAAAGGGTGGGGGGAGGAGGGAGGGGGAAGAAAACCAAAGATAAAAAGGGGAAAAAAGAATCTGGCCTCAAACCTTACACCAAAGAATACAAACAGAACCCGGGTTTTTGATGAGAGCCTTCTGGCTCTATCAGCTATTTGCGCCTCCATCCCTCTACAATGTTGTTAAAACTCCAAATCTAAGTCACCTGCTTCAGATGGATGACTGTCTCCAAGTCTCCAACACCCTCCATCTTTCTGATGACTTTGTCCCTCCTTTGTTTCTATAAACACTAGTGACATATTCAAAAATCCCCACCATACTGCAAAATCGATGACTTGCAATAACCAAAATACCATTCCAATAGGAACAAATAAGCTACGTGACTTTCAAAAAACTCATCAGCTACAGAACTGGCTCTCATGTAAGTGACCTGCTGTCTTTGGAGGGAGCCTGCCTGCATGAAAGGACCTGCTCTGACTGACTCATGAGCATCAGGAGAGTGATAGCTCTCAGGCTCACTTCATAAGTCAAAGTTAAGGTATTAAAAGTCAAGACAAAGCCTATTAAAACCTCATGAAGCAAACGCTCAAGAATAACACCAGAAAAACTCCGTGTACCCCCAACTTACTCTTTGTTTTCACACTGAAGTCACCAGTACAGAAGGAATTTGCATTAAATGTTTGATTTACCAAAAGAGAGAGTGTGGAATATAAAAATATGTCTATCCATTTATTCAGAGCCCCCTAATAAGTTTTCCCATGCTCCGGAGCCCACACACACTCTAGGCTTCCTATTCAGGGACTCGGTAGGAAAGCTGTCAATAAGCTAACTCTTTATATCTCAGTGGAAATTGAAACTATTCATTGGCAGACTTTAAAAGTCTCATGGGAAGGAGAACCCTACCAGCTTCCAACTTGCAACGCTGCTGAATTCTCATGGGACCCTCTGCATTTCAGAAGCATGCCTTTCAAAATCAGAAAGTATCTTTAAAGCCTTCATACGAAGCCACCCATCTCTGCATCACTTGGCATAGACAAAACAGACAAAAGCCCAAATCAAGCTGCTGAAAAAATGATGTCCAAAATGACAAGTGTCCTGTGGTGACGGACTTCTGCTGGATTTTTCTGCCTGCTAAACGATACTGTTAGTAGCTCTTTGAACATGAAAAGAGCTATGGAAACCTAGCACAGAGGCTCAATCAATCTCTGGAGCAACATGACAACTCTGCAGCAGGAGGTGGACCAGTCCAAAACACAGAGCTGAAGCAATCTACTCTCAGGCAGACAGAATTACTGGTACATAGGTTTATTCATATCTTCCAGGACTTTTGTCCAGCTCTCAAGTCATATACAGAAATTATGAGGTAGGTAAAATACTGACTGATGGGCAGGGAGCAATAAGGGATAGAAAAATGGAAGTCATAAGCAGATGGCAGGACATTAGTAGTGGGGTAAATTGTCTCATTTAAAAAAAAAATCTCATTTAATAACCTGAGTGGGGAGCTTGGCAAAAACCTCAGAAATGTGGCAATAAGGTCTGCTGGTGACAAAGTGAGGCATTACCTCACTATCAAAGGTAAGTACAATACAAATAGGCCATTAGAGGGAACTGGGTGAGCTTGAGATCCAGTGAGTGGCAAAAGCAAGAGAAAATGTGAAATACAAGGCAAAATTCTCAGTGATTAAGGCGAAATGTTCCTGGTGGAAGATAAGCAAAACCTGTGTTGGACTTGGTTATGTACTACTTGAACTCAAGTGACTGCATGGCACCAGTTTATTGCCGCCTTGAGGTATTTGTGATTCAGACAATGAAATACTAGAATTCTCTTAAAATTCTGGTCATCAATATTTGAGGAACTAAAGCTCTGGCAAGCCAGTTTATAAAAGGAAAGGAGATAGAGGAGAACTGCATCTCAGCACAGGAATGGGGCTGCTCTCATCTCACATAGCATGAGAAAAGAGAAAAAGAGATTTAAGACAGGCACAGACAGGAGCAAATGGGAAAGGGGAAAAAGAACAAACTCAGACAGCCATAGTGTATTTGAATTAGATGCTAAAATGTACCCCCAGTACAAGAGGAATATGGAGACTGGAATGGACTTCTAACAAAAGTACAGGACATAAATACTAACAGCATTTAAAGTGAATCTCATTTCATGAGAGCAACTCTGTAACTCTATGACTATAACAGCTAAGGACTGATTGCAGTGATTTATTTCAATCCTGTATTTCTAATTACATTCAAAAAAGGTCAAAAAGTCAGACATAAGGTTGCTGTTGCAATCTTCAATTGCTCATGTGCATTATGATACAGCATTTAGATGATCACACATCAGTTTTTCCCCCAGAGTGCTCACTGCAGTCAGCCAAGGGGCAGGTGTTAATGACATCTCTGCCTTTCCCACTGAACACGTGCCCCTCAGCCTCATTATCCAAACTTCCCAGTGAGTACAAAAAATCATAGATTTCCTTAGAGACATTCCTACAGTGCTGCCAGAATATACATGTATTCCATAAATGCTAATGAAATAATCTCTACCACCTTCTTGTAAGAATGAGGGCAAAGATTATTCCTGTTTTGCAGGCAGGGAGATAAAATAGAGAGGATTTGTGTCCAGAATGAGAAAAAAATCATGCAGCAATACCCCTTGTAGGTGCCAATATAAATACTCCCGGCTTTCTGCAAATCAAGCCCCAGAATTACATGGTAGAGACAGACACTGAAGAAATCATGATTCGTGGCAGCACTGAAAGGCCCTGATTCCAGGGAAATCTCCATCGTCCCACAAGGACATCCCTGACAGACCCAGAGAACAAGTACAGCTCTTCAGGAGGTATTCAGCTTCATTTCCCCAACACTGTCCTCTTTCCTTCTGCACCCCTCTGCCTCATTCACTACACACCTTCCAAATTCTGCAACAAATGAGGAACAGACAACAGCTTCATTCCCACATCATCGTCCATCCTATGCACTGATTCGTCCATCCTATGCCCTGTGGAAAAAATAGGTCGTAATTACGTTATTAGAGGCTGTATCATCATGCCTTCATGCCAGGAGGCCAAGCAGGGGTTGCCCAGGCAACCTGACTTCTTGCATTTCCCAGAGCGTGACTTGTCAACATTTACATTCTTCTAACATCATCAGCGTTCAAAAAAAACCCCAAAACAGAAACACAAAGAGCACCTGCAACGTCCTTGTGTGGAGCTGCGGCCATCAGGAGGTTGCAGGTACCCACACGTGCATTGCTGCTCTCTGTTGTGGGAGCTATGGAGGGAACCTCAGCAAGCTGAGCAAGCAAGTTGGGAGCAGGGAAGTGTGAAGCACACATTTTAGGAGTGGATTTTGCAAAAGAAGAGTGCTGAGACTGAATCCTGGGACTTGACAGCTTGCTCTGGAAGGAGGGGGAAGCAAACAATTGCAGCCCCTTTGGTCTGCATGCTTTAGCTCTCCCCTGTTCTTCCTCCATTAATTCCCTCCAGCCTCTTGTTGCCCTTGCCTAGGCCCCCTCCACCTATCTTTATTCTTGGCTTCCACAACTTGTTAAAGTCTCTTATTTCCTCTATTCTCTGCCCACTGGTCCCCTCTTACTGCTCTCGAATTCCACTTGGTTCCTGAGGTCTCCCCTCCCACCCTTCGCGTCCACATCTGGACTCGTCAAACCTCTCCCATCTGGTGCCCGTGGGCCAGGGAAATGCCAGCAGCACCAGGGCTTGCTACCAGCCCCATACACATGGTTCCTGCCCTGTAAAGCTGGCTCCTCTGGGAGGATAGGTAGCCCTGTGGACAAAGAGCCACTGTGCCAGCGGGGCACAAATCAACAGGCTGGAGCGCAGCCAGTGAGAGCCTGCAGAGGACTCAACTAGTGAGAAGGAGTTATTCAAACTGAAATAGAGGCTGACAGCCCCCTCCTCTTTTTTTTTTTCCCCCCTTTAAATTTTCTAGCATATTTGGCTTTTCCCAGTAGCAACAAAAGGCACATTCTCAGGAGGGTGCACCCTTTTTCCCCTGCTCCCTCCGAAACCTGACACTGTCAGATATCACTACCACCCTTGCTAGGGATACAGTCACAGCATGCATGGGCTCTCTTCTTCCATTCCTGTAGACCTGGCCAGGAGACGAGGACCTCACTGAGCAGTTTCATTCTTGTTAATCACTACCATGTACAGCACATCCTGAAAGTGCTGCACAAACTCCATCAGTTCCTGCTATTGGACAACAGGGACCCAGCAGGAGAAATCCATTCCTGGAATTCCTCCTGAAAAGTGTTTTAACACACAAGAGGGCAACAGAAAGCATTGGCTGGGCTTTCTTTTTTGATTTTGACACAGAAACCTCTGCGGCTGACACACAGCCTTCAAACAGCACCCTTAACTGTTTTAACTACATTTCCCACATTCTCCTGACAAGCCTCTGGGAGCAGCCTGGAGCGTTTAAGTTTAGCACCAATAAACACCCAAGAAACAGAGTCTGGCAAAAGAGGATGCCTGGCAGGTTTGTACACCACAATCACATGGAATGACCCGTATCAGGGTGCCAGGAAACTTGCTTTCCTTCTCCAGCTAATACACTCTTCATCTATCAGAAGTTTTAAACCAGTAGTGTAATGATAGGTGTGATGGCCTAAGGATATGAGTAAAGCTTCATAGGGAAAGAGACTGACTTTCAGACATAAGGCATTTTCATCCTTCCCTCTGCTATTTATCCAGAGGAAAAGGAAAAAGCATGTAATTACATAGATCCAAGCCTCATGCTTAAGAAAAATAAATATATATAACAAAATAAAACAGAAAAATAGCTTATGTTTAAAGAAAAGTCATGGCAGCATGTTGTTCGGCAGCAAGAAAGGTGAAAGGTAATTAATTTTTTTCTTCTGAGGGAAACTCTCTGAAAACCACAGCTCTCCTAACTGCAATCCACACACATACACACACAGAGTACTGATCACCACGGTACCCTTTCATCCTCTGCATGTTGTGTCCTGCATGCTTAAGTATTGGCATTTGTTTGGGTGCTTCAGCTTTGCTGTCCACCTTTCATGATTACATCAATATTATTTCTCCAAGCTTAGGAGGGAACCTTGGGAAGGAACAACTATAACCTCTCTGCCCACAGGAGTACCTCTGGTTTGTGTTTCCACGCAGAGATGAGCAAAAAGGGAGCTTTGTTTTTCAGCCTGGCCACACAGTTATTTTTATGTTAAGGAACACCTGAAATGTCTCCCCACGCAGGGGAAGCCAAAGAGAACTGCACAGGTGTGGGTTTCCATGGAAGCATCAGGTGTGACACTTGGGTAACTGCTGATAGAGTGGCATCTCAAGCAGAGCATTTCCAAGCAGAGCATTTCCCAGGACACCCAAACATGGCAGGGCTGGGTGCTGGTGCAGCCAAGGTCAGCTTGCAGCAGACAATCTGTTCCAGGCAACAAACGGACCCTTCATCCCCACACAAAGGAAAAGGATGCATTCTATAAAAATAATGAAAGCCACCTAAAGTGTAACATGCCTTAAAAAGGTGTAAGGACGGTTGGTGCTTTGGGGTTTCCAATTCTGCTAAACACTCTTTTCTCCTATTTGTTAAACAATCTTCATACTTCCTTAGCATTTATGTCACTATGGTCAAAATGCCTGTCCCGCAGCTGGACTGAAATGTCTGTTTGTTTCTTGTTCCACAGGGAAACAAGGAAGAGATGGTGAAGTTTCTGGAGAGACTGGTAGTGAAAAACCTGTACTGAATTAATATCATCAAAATATTTAATTTGCTCACAATTTTAGCTGACTTTTTGGGCTAATGCTTTGAAATATTTGTCAATGAAATTCAGCAAGCCTGTTTTAAAAATGACATTTCAATACACAGTTGAATAAAAATAATTTCCTTGATGCAAAAACAGATTTAATTTTTTATTTCTAGAAGGGGGAAAAGTTTAAAGCCAACTGGTGGAGTTTTGAGTTAAAACATACTAGGGATGATTTAACCAGGTCTAATTAATACACCTATGTTTCTTAAGCATTAAAGAAGAAAACACAACCCCATAAACCCAAAAAACTCATTACAAAGGCAAATTATTCCTACTCAAAATCACAAGGTACACCAAGCACTGAAAAATAAAGCCACCTAAAGCTGCTGAGGAAAATGGTCCCGTTATGCAACCAGTATCTGCCCTGGGACAGGCTACCGGAGACAAGGGCAATGTAAATTTACAATGCTCTAGACTCCCATCGATATCCCTTGTCTCACTTTGTTTCCCATGTAAGCACGCTTCCATTCCACCTTGCTGGCTGGGAATTGCCCATCAGCTGCCCACCCTCATTTTCTCCTGGCAGGAGTTGTTACGGCAGCTGCCGGACCTTTCAGCTGCAGCTGGATCACTGTCTGGGCTTTTAGTTGATGTCTTTAGAGACATCTCCCAGGAGAGCATTGGCAAACCAGTCCAACCCAAAGGACTGTCAAAAACAGCAGGTAAATTTTCCTTCCTTCCCCCCCCCCAAACACATGGGCCACCTCCCCACAAAGGGAACAGGCCCAGCCGATGATTAGTGCCACTCTCCACTGTGGGCAGTGTAGCCAAATGGATGAGCAAAAGATTTTAGCAGGCAGTGGAAATGGTGTGATTCTTCAGAAAGGAAAATCAGCCTGCTCGTTGCTTGGAGAGCAATTAAAAATTAAATTTTCTTGCATCCCAGAAATACTTCACCCTCTCGAATGCTGCTTCTTTTTATTTTGGAACTCATCTCAAGTACCGAAATAGGTATATATGAAAGCCCTGTAACTCCTGTAATGATCTGTTATATTGGATACACTAATTTGACTGGTATGTACGAATAAAATTACAGTGGGATTTTCAGCTGGATGGGACTGCAAGTGAGCAGTTTATCATTTAAATGCACTGGGAGTAATTCAATCACAGGAGGCTGCTACAACAATGCAGCAAGGAATAACAAACAGAAACACAATGAGCCCTAACTAGAGCAAAACAGTTTCCAGCCCTTTCAGATGGAAAACAAAGAATAAAACAAATCACAAACAAAAATCCCTCCACACAGATAGGGAAGCTCGACAATGGAGTCAAGGGAAAACAAGGGATATCTGCACCAGGCTCCATGGCATCCTTTCTCCCAGACAAGTACCAGCTTTTTACCCGTTCCATGCTAGAGCAACTATGGGCATGTTATTACAGCACACAAGAGCAGAGAAATGGTTCCTCCTCCTTCCTGACCCGCTGCAAGACACAAGGCTTGCAGCTTGATCACATTCTTAATTCAAGAATCCTAGTGTTCTCTTGTCCTAAGTCAGACCACCAGCATCCCCATGCACCCGGAAGGAGAGAGGTGGTCCTTCCTTCAGTAGTGTGTAGTTAATCTTATTTCATCCTTTTGATACTGCTCCTCTCTTACTCTCCCTACAGAAATGAGGCTTCCCTCCAGGGCTGCATCAGAAAAGCCTTAAAGTGTGGGGCTGCAGAAAGAGTTCGAAGAGAAAAAGCGAGAGAAGAAATAATAAAAAACACCAGTAATATCCCCAACAATCTCATCAACAACAAGGAGGCAGAAATAACCATGTTCTGAATAATTTATAAATTGAAAAAGCTGTTGTACTCACAACTGCTATATCTATACGTATTTGCAGTTAGAGAAACCATAGTATCAAGACGTGAAAAAATGCTCTTTTTTCACATGAGAGGGAGTCCCGCCCTTAAACAGGAGTGTACTCCTACCATGAAACTGCTGGGAAAAGTAATCAGTCACAAATAGTAGTCATAAAGCCATTTCAACGTTTAGCATTCCTCCATGGGCAATATCATTATACATGGCTTAAATAAATCCCTCCAGCACACAGTTGTGTCTATTATTTTCCTTAGAGGAGACTCAGGTAATTTGTTTTTTCTTTCCCCTAAAATGCATTTTATTTCATTTGCAAATTCAAGAAGCTGACTGACAAAAGCCGAATTTAGGAACTGGTTGGGAAGCTCCAAGGCCAATTGTCACCTCAGAGATCCATCATTTCTCAAGATCCATCATTTATTCTGAGGAAGACCTGCAAAAACGAGGTGGGGGGGATGCAGATCAACAGGTTAATGACTGCTCAGATATCCCTAATGCTTTTCAGAACTTTACCAGAAAAATGTAATTTACATTGCAAAGCCATGTTGTGTGATGCAGACCCAGGAACTGTAACCCCAGACACACAATTACAGGCAAGCCAGCTAATTAACACCAGTGTGCCAACTGCACCAAAAATCACACCAGTGACCTGGGTATGTATACCAGGGATCCTGACCCAGGCTTTTCATCCCTCACTGATGGAGACTGCTTTATTCATTAGGCACTGAGTTAATGGTGATGGTCTTCTATCCTGAATGAAGCCTGTTCCAGTGCTGACTGATGCCTTTTACACCCACTGACTGAAACTACAGTTACCCCAGAGACCTTCAACAAGGGTAAGACAAGTGCAGAAGCACCACTTCTACCCACTGAGAGAGCTGCTGGCAGAGGTTTCCCTGCAGCCTCTGGGGTCAGGCCAGGTAGGGCTGGAAAAGTAGGGGAAAAAAAGTAATGTTTCTTCCATTTTCTGACGAGTGGGTAGTCTGACACAGATTGCAAGTGACAGTGCAAAATAGGTGTTTATGGGCAGAGTCAACTGCGAGAAGGAAAAGGGGAGCCTGAACCAAATCTGACTGGTGCCACCGGTGAGACGAAGATCCAGAAACTCTGCCTTTGTTGTGATTAGACACACACGCACACACATGCACAGAGTCTCTTCTGCAAAGCAACCTGCAAGACAGGATCTTGACTATTTCAGTGACAATTCTGGTGATGAGGGGAGCCAGCTCTTTCTAAAAGCATCAGTAAACCAAGGAATTGATAATTTAGACTCTCAAGCAAAAACTGCACCCTACCACTGCTTCTTGCAGTAACCCTCCAACCCTAAAAGCAGCATCACCCAGATGATGCAGGAGAGGAAAGCAAAACAGCTCTTGGAACTAAGCTTTAAAAAGAAACTGTAATGTGGTTTAAGTTTCCCATGGGGCTGGCACTTTAGAATAGGGGGTTTGAGTGCTGCTGCTTCTCCAAACCAACAGAATAATTGTTGGGTGATGGGCAGGATCCCAGCAAGCAGCTTCATTAGAACACAGTTTCCAGAAGCACACAGAGCTGAAGGCGTACTCTTGTAGCCATGGCAAAATTCTTCAAGAGATGTCTCTAAAGACACACGGCACTGCAAGACAAGACTATAATTACTAGGACTGTTCAACAGGCCATGTAGTTTTTAGCACAGTGCTGGAGTTTGGAATGGATTTTCAAGAAAAGCAGAATGAATGAATGAATGAATGAATGAATGAGATGATTTACAGACAATACATAGATAATTTAATGCTGGGCAGTAATGCCACGTGCAGCCTTTAGAAAAAAATTAGGGGATTTGCAGTTGTCGGTCCTACTCACCGGGCACCACTCCTTTGATGTCGCTTTCTGTGTTCATCCTGTTCTTGTGCGTGAACTGAAGGATCAGTTCCTTGGATGCCTCAAACTGTTGTGTAGCCATCAACCACCGAAGGGACTCTGGGAAAATACTTTAAAGAGGGCAAACAGGTTAGGGTTGCTTCCAAGTTTCTGTCAGAGGATGAATTGTTCATTTAACCTGCTCATTTAACCACTCAGAAGCTATGTAATTATTTCAAACTAGAGAAGAATAACTTACGAAACAAAAAAGAGGGAAAACTGATTCAGAATGTGCAAATTAATGATATTTTCTTTCACCCTGATTCACAAATGATAGAGGAACTATCCTATCACATGGAAATACGACACACCAGAATTTTATAACATATGACAGGTGCTCCATCCATTAATATAACTTGAAAGAAGTGAGAGGAAGAGGCAGAGCTGTCTGCAATAGACCTTTGCTGCCAAGAAGGGACTGAATGAGATGCACAGTTCGCACATGCTAATTCAGACGAAAGAAAACAGCTGACAGAAGTAATTTGGGCTCTTGTTTAAAGACAGATGAAAGAGAAGAATTACTTCTTAGGACGATAAGCTTCCCCCACTAAAGATAATATTATGTTAGTTGAGTTGCCTTAAAATATATATACATGCACACAGTTTAAAAAGTTCATTTTTCATTCAGTTGTTTCTTTCAAGTGCTGATATTAACGAGATTCATGAGCTTAACTGGTCACTCTTCCTTTTTTTCCAAATGAGTTTGTTTTAATATGAAACCAAAAGAAATACGTAGCTCTTAGAACAAAAGCCCCAAACCTCCCATACTTCTGTAGACAGGAAAACTCTCAGATCTCACTCCAAGTATATTTTGTTTCATGTTAAGACCTCGTTTTCACTACTCTTACAAAAGACCTTACTAAAAGCAAATTTAACAACTACTTTTAGCTTCACATATGTAATAAAAGCTCAGATTTCCTTCTCAAAACACTGATCCTTGCTGTGGATGCTGCCCAGTTCTTATACTTCTAAGCAGGCAATTGCACCATTATTGTACTATCTCTTAAGGCTGATAGAGTTTGGAAGACACCTTCGCCAAACCTCCAACAGAGAGAGAGAAAGTATTTTTGGAAGAAGAAATAAAAAGGAGAGAAATCAGGCAGACTGCAACCTGAATTACATCAGCCAATAAAAATATATAACAACTATGATGACAGCCATTCAGCTTGACAGATTATTTACTACCCTTCGTGCTGCACAGATGCTCTGGCATGTTCTCCAACAGAAAGTCTTGTAAAACAAAAACATTTTTATTGAAGTACTAAGGACATTTTGAATGCAAAATCTCTGCATGCTTGGCCCTGGAGAAGGTACAGCCTCAGCCACTAGCCTAAAAGTTTTAGATTTTGAGCAGTCTGCTTGCAGGTTCCAAGCAAAAAGTCCTATGATGACCACCCGCACCTAGGGCAAGGAAAGGAGCCACAAGAACGGACATCACAGGGTGGAGACAAACATGCCTCTTATCCACTGCCTTCTGCAGGTTTCTCAAACTGGAAGTGCGGAAGCCTAGCATCTTTCAGATACTCCATCACTCAGCGTGAACAGTGAGAGATTCTTTAGGGATCCTTAAAAACCCCTGGGCTGCCTTGAGTCCAGGCCATCAGTCCAGTCGCACTCAAGCAGGACTATCGTGGTCACAAATTCTCCGAGATCTTCACTAAGGCTGGTTGCACCCAATGGACTCTCACGGCCAGAGTAGAAGTCTGGTCACATTCAACAACTCTCACAGCCAGATGCAAAAGTGTCACTTATTGAGCAACAAGAATGCAGGTTCTTGGGTTGCTGGTGATAAATACACTGTCTGCAGAAGCACACACCACTACTAAAAGCATGAATAACACAGCCATTGACAGATGCATTAAATTGTGAGGTGAGTAAGTAGCATCAAAAGTATGATCACGAACACTATCTTGCTCTTTGAATTTCCTGAAGAAGCACTTGGCATTGCCGAGTGTTTGAATCTTACACAACAGGTGATGAGAGAGAAGATAGGTGCAGCCCACTGATGGTCCCGGGATACAAAGGTGAAGTCTCCTCTGACCTCCTTCCTCAATTAAGCTGCATTTATAATGTTTTCTTTGAGGGAAGGGAAAAGGTAAAGTTACAGTTGATATAATTTCATGTTTAGGTTGGAATTTGGACGACTTCAATCGTTAGCATACGTGGGCATGTGAAAAGTGATACGTATTTTTGTGCTAATGTGGCTAAGTTCAGCTTTTGGTCACCTTTTGTGTAACTCCTTTGGTTTACAGTTCCCATCAGCTGCTTTGTTTTAAACAGAGCATGGCCACAACCCCTCTGTGCCCCTCCATCCTTTGTTTCCTATCTCCCTTGGAGCAGCACACCAATGTCCCTCAGCGCTCCTGCTCCAAGGTGCACAGACAGTTTGTCCCTGGTGAACCACAGCCAGTGCATGCACTCCTTCCTGCTGAACTTTGGTTTGCAGTATTTTCCGCACATGGCTGGTTGATGGTCTGCTACCTCCTCCATCAGCAAGGAAAAGGCCATGCTTTTAGAGCCAAGGAGAAGAACAGGGGGTGGGTAGGGTTATACATTCACCTCTTGTTCCACAGTTGCCGCTCCTTGGGACAGAAGAGGGGGATGAGTGGAAGGCACACTGGGGAAAAAAGATCTTAAGTCTGAGAAATGCTAAAAGGAGAGAAGAATCCTTGACAGACAAAGACCAGGAAGGTACCACATGCAGCTGGAAAGAGAGCTGCAATTCTGTGCAGATGGATGGAAAATATGTGCCCATGGAAAGGTCGTAAAGTGCTGTGAATTAGGGGTCTCCCCCAGGACAACCAGCCCAGCTATTGCAACTTCATATCTTGGTGCGAGTAAATCCTGTCTAAAAGCACCAGAAAAGAACCAGACAGCCATTCCCATTTCTTCAGTTTTGGTTAGAGTGAAGCAGGAGTTTATTTCAAATTATTGATACCTTTGCTGACATTCATGGAATCATCCTGTCTGGAGCTTCCTTTGTCCAAGGGAGAGGAAATAAGGTCTCTGTATAACTGGAGCTCCCCTTCCCTTATGGCTGTAATACACACATACACTTGAAAGGAGGCTAACTTGTATTAATTTATCTTTATACACTTGTCACAAACCTCTGTGCACATGTCTGGCTTACATGGGAGTTTTGCTGCCTTTCCTGGATGACCTAAGAGCCCGGTAGTGGCATCTGCTCCATACCTTTGTATCTAAGCCTATTTGCCCATCCCTCCTAGACATCTGCTGCCTCTCCCTTTTCCCACATCCATGCCCAGCTTCCCAGTCCTCTCAGCCATGCACCTCCTGGGGACTGCATAGCCTGTCACGGGCATGTGGCTGACAGAAGCGCAAAACCTTCGGCTGGAAGAGGGCTAAGCCCCAGACTGGAGGGGCAAACAGCACTCTCACAGCAGGAGATGGAAGAAAAGAGGGAACAGAGGAAGGAGAAGGCCGTGCAGGGGCTATTTGCAGCATCTGTTATTGGACTCACTGCTTTGGGTACATGATGGGGAATTAACAAGCAGTGCAGTTTTTCAGTTCTTCTTTTATTACCAATCAGTTAGTTTTCTTCCTTTATCTGTAACACATGCTGCGAGTCCACGTTCCGTTTGGAAGGAAAGAAAGAGGTAATAAAATGGTAACACTTTCCAGAGAATATGCAACAGATGGAAGCAAAAAGCCTAAGAGAAAAGCACACACTGTACTGACAATGTAATTAAATAGGCATACCAACCAAGGTTCGTTTCTGCAGATTAAAAATCCTGGGCAACACAAATCCTGATCCTGGCTGTTACCACTGTTTGTCAAGAGGCTACGTCCCACGATTTATAAGGGGGACTTATTTGCTTGGTTTGCCTGTCCTGCCCAGCTAAAAACCCACAGAGCTCTTGCAGATTACGAAATAAATTTTAGCATTTCCTGCCGCTTTCAACATCACCTAGGAATGACCTCTCAACAGGAATGTACGAGACCCCACCAAAGCCACCTGAAAATGTGTGGCCTCCAGAACACTGCTGAGGGATGTCTACTCTCCATGCCATCCCTCATGTTCATTAGGCATCTCTGTACTACTGTACCATCCTTAAGGACACAAATATCCTTAAATATTATGTTTGATACTGGGTTTTATCCACTGGTGGACATCAGGCATTTCAGCAGGAGGGCATCACGACAGGAGGCTTTGGAGCAGACCAGCATGTGTATACCATACGGCAGGTATGGGAGGGGAGAACAGCATCACAGATTAACAAAAACACTCTTCATTACTCATCAAGATTAACACTGACAAGATGAGGCTATTTAAATGTTGTATGTTGGAATAAAGGGATAACCCCGCCGCCTCCTCTGCCACTATCTTGCAAGGGACTTGTAACTCTCCTGAGTGCTGCGTTTTGCCCATGCTGAGGCATGTCTACCTTGGGAATAAGCTGTGAAATCCCCACTGAGGACTACCACCGTCAACGCAGGAGGGCTCTGTAAGAAGTTAATACAAAAATACAACTTTTATAAATTCTTACATAGTGTAACAAGTTTTCACATGTTGTAACTTGTCAGGTATTACAACTAGCAGCCTAGCTCTCCATGGTACATGACAAGCTTGGTCCTGCACAGCGCAGTGCCCTTTTTCCTCATTTTTCTTGGTGTACAACAACTAAATATTTTAGACTTGTTAGTGTTATTTTTAAAATTAATGATCTAGCATGATCTTATTGTTATGGTATCGTACAATGCTGCTGTCACAAGCCTCTGTTGTCTTCTGCCGCCACTGCGTGTCACTATTAAGACAGAACAACAAAGAAAGGTTTTTTGGAATGTTTATGAAGTCATGGTGGGGATGGACCTGGCATTGCTCCCAAGGTGAAAGCCGTTCTACTCCTCCCAGGATGGCTGTACCAACACCACAGTGCCACAGGCAGAGAGGAGTGAGACCAGACAGGAGTGGGGAATTCCTTGTAGGCACAATCCTGAGCCACTGCCTGGCACAGACCAGCCACCCAGACTCCAGCATAGCATGTGCTAATTTGGGCAAAATCAAGTCTAGTTGAGGGCTGACTACCTCACGCACACAAAACATCGAAGTGTGCTTGTTCCAGGGCTGACAGATGTTATTTCTAACTTTCTCAGATCAAAGACACCAACAGTGTTGGTCCAGAACCACAACATAGGTATTAAGGGAAAATATAGCCATGCAGTCACAATCTGACAGCAGCTAGGCTGGGATGCATCCTCTCAAGAGCTATTTTAGTCTTTAAAGGGGAAGTGACAGCCAGAATAATAACGAAGTACAACTTCACCTCAGTGAGAGGGGGCTATCTCTCAAGTGCCCACCATGTCACAGGATGTAGCATATGTGCATGCTACAGCAGATTATAAAGTTATTCTTTCTTATTTCGAAGTCAAGCCTTTGCACAAGGTGAATGGAAGAACAAAGGGAAAGTCTTATATGTATTGTGAAGCACACACACTTCCTGACAGTGCAGCATCTCCCGAGTGCAGCATCAGGAGCTCGCTGTCTTTGACCTGGCAGGAGGAAGAAATACTTACACCCAGTAGAACAACATCAGCAGGAAGGGACAGATGATGACGGCTTGGAGGACCTGCCAGTCCCTGCAGAGGGCAGCCAGCCCTGGCATGAGGAACTGCCCCGCCATCTCGATGAAGCTCGCCACCATGGTGATCATGAACCGGTGCCCAGGAGGACAGAGCTCTATTCCTGAAACACAGAGCACACAGACAGTCAGCCCCCCACCAGAAAAGACCCCCAAAACATCTCTAGGAAACTTTAAGGGCGTTCATGTCCTTCAGAAGCTTTGGTCAAAGCTATGCAGAATGAAATAAGTTTTGCTTCCTCCCGTATTTAGGCTCTAGAGAAGCCTGTTAACAGTGCAAACATTGTCTGTGGTGCAAACATTGCAATTTCCATATACCTGCTATATCCTCATGGCCAGATTTCCTTCAGTCTCTGCCTAGAGAAGCATTTTACCAAATAATAAGGTATTTATTTTTAGAAGGAAATATAGAGTTAAACACAAGCCAAAGATCTTGGGTCATGCCTTTTCACACTTCTCAGAGACACCACCTGCCTTTCCAAACAGTTTGCTGGGAGGCAGAAGAGCACAGCTCTCCGCAGGATGCAGGCTCCCAGCTCGTACGGGGTGCCACCTGCCCACAGCTTAATATGCTCCGACTCAGCCAATTCAAAGCTGTATTTCGCTGAGTGTGTTGTTTCTGGGTTTGCTTTTCTCGATAGTTTATCTCGATCAACTTTCAAACAAGCCAACCTCTCATCTGTCTTATCCTGCCCTCCATCCTTCCTTTTGCTGTGGGGCAATTTACTACCATCACTGGCATCTTTGGTTGCCTCAGCTGTCTCGTGACAAGGGACTAGACAAAACTCAGTTCAGTAAATAAAATGTTTCCTTTAACCCTGAATTCCGGCTATCTTTATTCAGTCAGAAGATGAATATTATCAGAATCACAGCCTAACAACCAAATTTTAAAAAGTCACAGAATAAACAGCAAACACAAAACTTGGACTGGCTTGTGGAAATCTTTTCACCAGTAAGATTGCAATAGAAGTCTCTACTTCCTATTTCCCACTTGCCCACATTCACTTGTACAGACTAACACTTTATCTCAATAAACCTGCCACAAATGTTGTGTAGCACTTATTGGAATGCTGATACAGAAAGAGGCTTGTAAACATTCGTGATATGTTGCTGTCAGCATTGTTGCTTTTCTATGGGGTGTTTCCTATGGTTGTTTTAAACTAGAATTCAATGGTTATTACAATAGTAACTGAAAAGCTGTAAGAAAACAGGAAGAGATGACAGCTGCTCCTTCATTCACTCTCTAATCTGCAGCTTGTCAGCATATATCACTGTAAAACAGATTTAAACTAACTGACCAGAAACTACCTTGTAGATCAAATGTAGGATCAAACACCACATGTGCTCCCTTTCTTTTCAGCCCATACAAAAACTACCAGTGGATTTTTGCCAATAGAAAAGGAAAATGTATCTGTTGTCAGGCAGCCCAAATTTTCATTAGCCTAACCACAAACACAGCAGCTTTGGAAACGAAAGGGGGAGAAAAAGTCCTCAAAGGCTCCTGCATGCTATAAAAGGCTTTTACATTTTAATTTGGTAAACAAGATTAAAACACAGAGCTCCTTATGACATTAATATGGTTTCATTCTTACTAATGAAGTATCCCAAGCCTAGGAAATTATTTTGTCCTATGCAAAGAGGTCACTTCTGTTTTATTTCTCTAATCTCCAAACATAAAGTGCTTCTGTTTGTTTTCCTAACCCTTAAAGCCACAGTTACTCACACTCCAATATTCCTTCATTAAGTACAAGGTCGAGTTTTGTTGCTATAGAAACAGGAAGTCTGCATTAGATATGTCAGGCTTTGGCATTTCAATTGCATTGCTCAGGTTAGCATCAGGTAAAAACAAAAATAACCAAGATATCAACGTTTGTATAAAGTCAGGAAGAGGTATCCAAATGATAAAAGTGTGTTTTTTAAGTTACTGGTGCACAGTAAAAAAACTCCACATGGAGCAGTTATTCATCGTATAGAAATGAAATAGCTTCAGAGATTGTTTAGCATCTATTTTCTTCTCTGGGTTATCACATGCATATGATCAGTTTCTGCCCTTTCCTCTAAAAAAGCTGGAGATGACGAAAAAAAAATCCCTGCTGTAGCTGGGTGAGCGTGACTTTCCAGCAACAGCAGCAGCATATGAAATATCACATCTCTGTCAAAATGTTCTACATATTAGGACAGCCTACTGACTTTCCAACGTGTCTGGCTTCAATTTTATATGATACAAGATTCAGCACTGCAGTTTTTAGCAAGCATCTATCAGTCAACCCTTTCCCACCTCTGCAGCAAAGCCACTGTTTGCAGGAGCTGTGCCCTAGCAGCAGGAAAGGCACCCAGCTGATGCTCCCACTGGGGCCTCGATGCACCCAGGCACAAGGCCTCTGTGGCTGCAACAATTTCCACCCAGTTCACGTGATAAAACTACCAACTCAGACAAAATCACTACAAGACTGAGATCAGCTTTACCCACCCATGGCAAATTGAGCAAGCAAGATCCAGCTCCCCGAATCAATGAAAAAGTTTCCATCTCAATTACTTTGTGGAGCACAAAGCAAACCCTTGTCATACACACTAATCATGGAAATTATCAATACCAGAAACTCCCAGATACATCCTGTTGCTCTACTTGGAAAATTTTGTGGGAGCAAGGAGACACGCATGTAAAGGATTGTGCTTCCTTGCTGAGCAATTCTACTCTATGCAGCTCAACTAGAGCAGCAGATCCAACTCAGAGACCTAATTTCCCTAAGTCCCAGGCAAGTGATCATATGGGCAAGTTGAAACCTGCATGCAAATCAGTTGTGCAGTACTTGGGCAGTGAAATCAGGCATGCCCAGGACACATGGGACAGGCTCTCTCACAGTCAATACGCACTCAGCAACAGCGGACAAACAAGCCGGACCCAGACACCCCCTGTGGCAAAACTGCTCCACATGCTGCAAACACAACCCAGCCTAAGGGCATCCCTCTTACCGCAGGTGTCATCCAGCCCTGGGTCCCACAGGCATCACAGGCACAAGACACTGAATACTTGAGACTCACCGCACAGCATCTACCTCGGGCAGGGAAGTGTGGAAACCCGGTCCTGGGGCCAGACATGTTATACCCATGAGCACTCAGACTTGCTGGGGTGTGGGTGAGGGAGGTAATGAAAAACTTCTGCAGTGCCCCAGGGGCTCAGCCCCACTGCCTTGTGCAGGAGGTCACTGCCCTGGGCATCAGCAGAGAGAGGCATGATAAAACCACAGGTCACAGACCAGGTTAACCAATGCAAATGCAACCGGCACTGGTGACAAGAGGTACAAGGGATTTGCATCAGAAAGGGCAAATTGTCTTTGCCAACAGCTTCTCTCCCTGGCACTGGGATCGACAAACTGGGCTGATATCCCTAACGACAGGTTTTCAGGCAACCTCTTCAGTAAAGAAGATGGGAAATGGAGATAAAATCACCCAAGTATGCCACAGCCTGACATCTGAAACACCGTCCTCTCCCCTTTCCAGCTGGCTTTTCTGTCCCATCCTCTCCACTTGCAGCTGTGGAAGGAGCAGTCTATGAACATACAGACAGGAGACTTGAAGGAACTGCAGTATCACTAGGTTAACATCAGCTCATGTTGCCACAGAGCACGGCCCTGCATAGCCCGCCTCGCCCAAATCCCACCAGGTAAGCTGCCATGGAGAGACTAAGAACCACATCCTGTCCTTTCTCACTTGATCTTACACTTGCACACTGGTAACAATCTGTTTCAGATTTCAGAAACCCTCTCATTTGTCTTAAAAGGCTGACATTTATTCTCGGAATATTTGCACAAGGATGAAATGCAAATAGTTTTATTTAAAGACAAAAATAAAGAAGTTAAGTCATTTGCAAATAATATATCAAGAGGAAAAAGAGGCTACACGGCACTGCCTGAACAATTCTCTAGCATTCACTCGCCCATCTTCAGACCCAAAACACAAAGCAATTCTTGTTCTGCAGCTGAAGTGTTAGCTGCATCTGAAACCACAAGGTAGCAGCTTTTTGAGCCTTTCCAGTTTTCTGTCTTTGCCCAGTTTCCATCTGTGGGCCACCAAGACTATAATTATATAGGAGTATCCCTTGGAGAAAATGGCCAAGACAAAACACCTGAAGCCTGGCCAACAGCATTCACACTGAAAAAAATCCCAGAGGAGACAGTCTGATTCTAGATTCAAATTCACATTTGCACATTATATTAAAAAACCCCCAAACAAAATCTCCCCGTTTCTGACAGTTTCCCCCGTATTACTGCACACCCAACACTCTTAATTCCCTCCATCTAAGCACCCCTCTAAGATGTTCCTGTTCTCCAAAAGGGAGGAAAATAATGAGACTCAGGTGAAAAACACTCATAATTTGAGAAGAATTCTCTGGCAACATAGCTTTAGGTGCAAAATGTGGGACACCAGGAATTCCCAGGGGCAGTAACATCCTGCAGCACCAGGGCTGTATTTGCCTCAGCCCCAGCAGTTGCTCTGCTCAGTGCAGGATGTGACCCTGAGAAAGCATTTTGCATTTGGACTCTGCTTTTCATCAGAGCACAAAAGGAAAGAAAAACACCTCTGAGAGAATTTAGTTTCCCAAGCTGTTCAGCACCTCCAGCATGTCCCACCACCTCCATGCTCCCTGAGGTCACCCTTTTGGCATGACAAGGGTGACCACCTCTGTAACAGTGATCTTGAAGACTGCTGGGAGGTGAACCTGTTCCTGCTGCTGCTGTATTTCGTAATTCCCACCAAGCTCTCTCAAACCTCTGGGGCCTTGTCTTCTTCCAACACTCTCTGTGGGATTTGCCTTTTGCTGTAAACAAATCATCTCACTGCATACTCCTAGAACAACACGGCCCCAAAGCCAGCTTTTGGCTAGCTGACCACATAAATTTGCAGCAAAAACTATCAATAACTCCCAGACAAGTTTGCAGCTGGCTGCTAGGGGGACAGGAAAATAAAATCCAGCATATCTGCTTGTATACACAGATTTCCCCTTGGTTACTAGACACAAACTTCTAAGAGCTGCAAGCTCTACCTATAGACTCCACACACTTCTTATCTCTCAATTAGCACACTTGTGAGTCAGTCCTGGCTGAAACAGCCCAGGCTAAGCCAGCACTCACTCCTGGCTGAGTTTAGACAAGGAACACATTATCTTGATTGCCTTTGCTGTCACTAGAAGGAAAGAAACATCACGTGTAAATAAAGTTTATTAGGAAACAGCAAATGGAGTAACTCGTGAAAGTAAAGGTTATCACACACACTGCAGTGCAGAGACAACCACCAATTTATGTAAGCACAGGACAGAGACAGAGTGAAAGGGAAGGAAAAATCTAATTTCCTCTCTGGAGAAATCCAATCCACTGCCAAGCAAAGAGAACAGTAATAGACTGAACTTCCAATGGCCGAGTAAGAAAATAGTATTATTTTCCCCCAACAGCACATCAGGACAGAAGTTACTCTAAAATACATCTGTGAAGTGACGCAGGTGCTCCTTCAAAGGTACTTTTCTACGCATCATCGGTGTGGTGAGAGTTCTTTTAAACACATGCTAGCCCACCATTTAATTAACACATTTAATATGTGTCAAATCAGTCGCCTGTGCACTGACATAAGCTGAGCTGACAGAGCCATCAGGCTGGCACCAGGGCAGGCAGCCAGCACGACACCTCACCAGATGTGCAGTGGCACACTGCATTTCTGACCTCAGTGGATAGCCTGGACCTACTGGATGGAGCTATCTTGATCGGGAAATATGTAATCAGAACAGATTTCTTTCTTATCAAAACTAGATCAGATGTTCATTTGATATGCAAGGACCAGGATAGTGCTAAAACTGATGCCAGGCAAAATACCCTTTAGATACACTATGGGGCCTCACAGAGAGGCATAGCATGAAAAAGGTAAATATAGCTACACCTCTCATGCAAAATCCAGCTAAAACACAAGGTGCAACCTTCCCTCTCCTTACTTTCCACACGCCTGACACTCTCCTGTAAGGCACAAATGAGTAACACCCCATCCCTATTTCAGGCCTGGTACTGCTCAGCTGTGTCAGGATATTTTAGGAGGAGCTCTCCCCTGAGTTGCAGACGGTCTGTAGCTACTCACAAGTGGTTTGTGGTTTGGATCACAGACATGGAACCAGGTTGGGTTCAATGAAGGGTGTTTGCTCAATCCTCATTGCCTCAGTTGCAGGAGCTGTGGACTTCCCAGACACGATGTATACGCAGCTGAGCAGGACAGGGCAAAGGTGACCTCGGCTCCTCCAGGGACAAGAGACCCTGAACAGACGCTGTCTGACCAGTGTGTGGGATGAAGAGATGTCTGCAGCCATGCCCTGGATGCAAGGTGTCTCCCAAGGAACACCAGTGGCAGAGAAAGAAGCATGTGTCATTCCTCTGTTCATGCCATGGCATCTGTATTTGCCAAGTTTTACATTGCACAAGACAAACAACATCTTACAAAACAGACTGCTGACTGCGTAAGAAACCTTTAACACACCATGCTGCCTGCCATTCACAAAGTAATAAACCCAAAGAAATGTTAAATCACATTTTAGGTACTGCAGCTGCCGTTTATCCTACTTCCAGAGGAAAGCAGCAGCAGCATCTCTGCAGCTCCCGGCCGACACTGACTTCTGGTGACAGTTCCTGTATGTGAATAACAGCATTATGAAACAGCACAAGGAGAATGCCCCCAGAAACCTAAACAGCACTGACAAAGAGCATGAGAAACGAGTAGACACAGCACACACTAATTTCAGTATAAAGACGACTTAATTTAAATGCAATTAAAAAGTGATTAAAAGGCTTTACCATTACATATGTTTATATATAGTTAATTGCTGTCTATAAAAAAAAATTCTCATCCACCTCCAGTCTAGAATGTCCTACCTCCCTTAAGATACTCTCCAAACCCATATAAATATTTGTTTATTTTTTCACAGAACTCTTTCTTGTTCCAAAAAGGTAGCTTTCTCTAAAGGAAATGCACAATTGGTCATAGCAATGTTTTGCAAACCTAACACCTCTGATGTTGGCAACAGCTGGTGCCTTTTCTCTTAGCAGGATATAAATCATTACTGGCATCTTTTTGACAGGAGTGTATGAGAGGAGCTCAAAACAAAAACTGGTGTGAAATGTATCAGAGGAGCTCATTTTCTTTGATGCTTTAGTTGAAAGGGATCTGCATCTGTGTTTGTTAGAGAATTTTTAACAGTATTGTAGCTACTTAAAATAAGAACAGAGAAGAAAATCAATAGCTGAGAATCTGCACATCTCTTAATTTACCAACTGGCAGACAATATTCCAACAGCAGCTGTTTCAAAAGCTCAGTTTGCAACCTCCAGATGGATGATGATCCTCAAAGAAGCAGGAACAAAGAAATAACAGCCTAACACCTTGTTTCAGGTCTATTAAACGCTTCCCAGCTCACTGAGACAGCAGGGCAGCCCCTCTCTCTGCAAGCACTGATCCCACATGAGGTGCTCCTCCAAGGAGGATTTTTTCACCATTACCGTCATGCTGTTGGATGAGTGAATAAATGCCCTGAGCCCTGGATTTGAGCACATTCTCAGCAGAACTGCGTTTTGCTAACAAGAATTTGACACGGGAGACTTGAGTTGGTTGCAGCCTAGCCTACCAAACAGGAAAGACAAACATGGAAGAAAACTAAATGGAGGACCAAGAAATGTACTCGATGCTTTTTAGGTCATAATAAAGCTCTGCCTACCCTGCACCCCCTCCCTCAGATCAAAGGCAGATGGCTTGTCTGAAGCATTGCACACCCAGAGGCACAAGCCCCAGAAAGCTCCTTTCTTGCTCTTTTCACTTGTGTCAACTTTATAACAAGCCCTCCATGTGCTTATGTACACAGCGTGTAAGCAAGCATTGGGTGCTGTTTATTAAACTCTCATAAATACAACTGTAACGCCATTCACATGTGCATATATATAAACACACGTGCATTTGTGGGTATGTGTAGATATACATGTAGATTTGGCTGTAAAGGCAAAAGCCCTTAGTTCCTTTTCCTCCCCTGTTTCCCCTGTGGTGTCAGAAGAAATCAGTGGAAATTAGGGTGATGCCCTGAATAACCCATCCCATCCCAGAGGACCAGAATTGCTCAGGTGGCATCACCACATCGGAGAGAGCCCGGAACACCACAGCGCTGGCTGAAAGCGTGCACTGAGGGCCAGCAGAAGTGCAGGCAATTTAATCAGAAGCAATTAGTGAGCCTCTTTGTGAAAGGCTGTCACACATTTGGCCTCCAGGGCACCCTCGTTTTGAAAGATGTATGCCACGCACTCTGGATAGATATTTAATGACCACTGTGAAAGGAGAACTGCAGGCATTCAGAGCCAATGAGCTGCTGTATTTTGGTTGCTTTAGACAACACATGCATTCACTGGAGAAGGAGGTGCCACTCAGAATAAGGAGTGACTTTCATATTAATAATTCCCTGTCTCCGGGGTTCAGCATTAAACCCGACACAGGTCTGGGGAAGGCAAAACCAGGCAGGCAGACAGAATGGGGATGCCCACTCGACAAGAGAGAACCATGCCAAACACTGCACAAAACCACTGTACCTGAATAAGCACAGGCAGGACAGCCTCTCTAATTTTAAGCCCATGAGGATACAAAAAGGAAAATGAGGATGTGGTAATGTATAGGTGGTGAGAAAACTCCTCCTGATATAAAAGCAGACGAAGCACAGATAGAAGTAGCTCAGATACTACTTTTTCCCTTCCATTTCCCAGTGAGCTTTTATCTTCCAAGTAACATTCCCACAAGGAGAGAAAAAAATATATTCTAGGGAAAAAAGAGGAAAGACCGGTGAAGATTTGCTTCTGGCCAATTGATTTTAAAGTGAAAAAGAGATGACATCCAACCTTGGGAAAAAACCTGCTTCTCGTATCAATAAGAGTTTCTTTTTTCATTCAAAATCAAGTCTTAAGTTTCTGCTTACAGGCTTTTATCCCTTATGTTAAATGCATGATCTCTGCGGAGAACGCTTTCCACCACTCCGTGCACGGAGTGCTCTGTACAGTGGGGTCTGCTTGTGGCTGCTTTGTGGGCAGTTCTGAAGCAAAGAGCATAATTCAATGGGCTCAGTGACAGTGCACAAAACTTGCCAGGGAAAGAGCATTCCCTTTCCAGCTCTCCCCAAGCACATCTCTGTTTCAAGCCAAGGGTAACTCAGCAGGCTGACACCTGTAGATGCACACACACAGAGGTGAGCACAGTGGAATATCTCTCACTTGCTGCTGTCACATACATAATTAAAATGACCTCATAACTCCCAAAGCTTAAATATTCCTTAAATTTCTTCCTTGCTATTGTTACAAATACCACGTATGAAAGTTTTTTTCCTGCTAAGTACCAGAAATCTTTGATTTGGTAAAACCTGACTAGACAGTGAAGAACAATAAAAAGGGAATCGGCATTACAACGCCTCCAGCATCTCATATTTCCATTTAAATTGATGTGCTAAGGATATCTGTGCAATACCAAACCAGACCACCCAAAAACATCCACTGGGATTCAAAGTTTATCTAGACTCGACCCTGAAAAATGTGTGAGTTTGTTCAAGAGTTTCTCACAGCCAAGATGAATATGTAGCTTCATCAGTTTCAAACACTAACATATCCTGTTAAAACAGGGGTAAGAGCTAAATATTTTTGCTGAATGGATGGAAAGTCTCCTATTGCTTTGCAATAACTTTGGAAAAGAGAAAGACCACGTTTCTTCACATCTTCCTTCTATGGAAGTGGCAAGTAGGCTGGGAATACACAGATCTTCTCGAGTAGAAGCCGTCCTCTCGTGGGGTAGGCTCACTTTTCTGCAGTGAAACACCTCTTTGAAGAAAACTCCTGCCACTTACAGAAGAGTTCGAATACGGCAACACTTGCTGATTTGTTCCAAATAAAACTAGAATGAGTTGCTGAGCTAATTAATAACCCAACATTAGAAGGAAACCAAGCTCCTTGGAAAGAATCCAGTTGCAATTCATGAAAGCGGACTTCACTTGTTCTGATTACAACAGTAGCAGACTTTGTATACATCACAGCTACCACTAAAATTGTGAAGATATATACCCATACACGCACCTTGAGAAATGAGTGACTGTTAACCTTCTCTTAGCAGTATTTAACTATTGCTTTACGTGATTTTCTGTTTCAAATGCAAGCTGCTATTAAGTAGTGCTTTGCTGTACCTGTGATGGCACAAAGCCAAAGATAAGAGCTGTGGGTAGAGCTAATGCTGTCTAGGAGACTGCCTGGCAGAGCCTGGGGTAGACTTTACCTTGCCTAGGCACAGTAAAGCTGTGCTCTTAAGGTCAGAGGATCTTAGGGAGGTTCTCTCTGCAGTGGGTTCTGCTAGTGACTTTGAAGACAAATGCACACTGCAAGCAGTTTTTCCATTAATTGTATTTCTGTTTGTGCATCAATATTTAGATTGCTTATAGTACATAAACGGCAACAGGAATCTTATGTGCTGTTTCCTACACATGAGTTGCACCGTGTGTGGTGTTAGATCATCCCCGCTCAGGGAGCAGTTTCAGGTACTTCAAAAAAAGCTCCTATATTTACCACCCTCTTGTAGCAAGAGAAAAATGTATAGAAGATGGGAGAGGGAGAAAGAATGACAGAAAGAAGATTGTGGTCATGGGAAGGGAGAGATAATTAACAGAAGGATTGCCCCTGGCTCATTGTATCAGATTTCCTTCCCACACTCAGCTTTGAATAAATCATTCCATAGCTTGACACAACAGAAATAATTCACTTACTGTTTCCAAATTTTCCTTTGTCTTCTTGCAGAGCCAGCAAGGGGATAAAAAAGGGCTGAACTGGAAAAGTACAAGAGCTGAGATCAATTTTCAACTCAAACATCTATTTGCTTCCTAACCGTATTCAACCAAGTAAGGGAACATGGTAAACTACATGAGAATTTCTATCCATGAGAAAAATGCTGAGAGATGGGAGGAGAAAAGCCTCCTGCCTTTCCTGGTGTGACAGTGGGTCCTCAGCTCCCCCATCCAGGGCTCAGACACCACCACCTCCCAGGGCAAGCCCCTGTACCTGCAGGCACACAGCAAACCTGAGCACACTGTGGCTATGTGTTCCCCCATAAGCAGCACAGGAACTTCTTAGGGGCTTGACTATTTCCCAAGTCGGCCAACCACGCATCCAACAGAACACGAAACACCCTCCCTGGCTCCAGAGCAGCACCAGGCACATGGCTCGAGGGCAAAACATCCCCATTGCCAGACTATCCACACCACAAACCTACTTGTGAGAAAAAAGAGGAACGGATTCCTGACTACAAACTTATCTTACAAGTTGCACATTCCAATTAGGAAAACTGCCATGAACCTTATATCCACATTTTACCAAGTTACCAGTCAAAGAACTATATCCAAAAGGCATTATGGCTCACACAGGAAGTAAGTATAACGAAATCTGAAAGATCCGTTTTTGCTGAAACAGAGACTGTGGACACATAATTTAAAAAAATAAAATTAAGGTTCCCTTACATTCGTATATGTTTACAGAAGGAGAGAAGGCAAAAACTGCTCCCCTGACTTGTTGAATGCTGTTGCTGATCAAAATCAAGATTTCTCCAGACCCCTATAGAAGGGGGCAGCCCCTGCAGCAGAAGGCTGCCTGGCACCGGACAGTAAGCAAGTCTCTTTACACATCCCTGTCCACTTGCATAACATTCCCAGACACAGGGAAGGTTTAATCACTGTTTTCTCATCTAAAAACAGGGCCAGAGCTGGAGGAGCTGGAAAACTTGGAACTTAGGCTGGAACCGCTGAGCCTTGGTCTGCTCCAGGTGGCTCCTGAGGGTTGTGCACAGGGAAGAACCCTCCTGCAGGACTGCCTGCCTCGATGCAGAACACCAAATTTAAGCTCAGGTTTTTAAGAATGGGGCCTTCTTTTATTATCACTATTTGCTTATTTTAACAGCAATATGAGGCTATATGTGGCTATGCCACAATGAAATATAGAATTTAGAAATTAGAGCTACAAAATTAATGACTAAGTAACAATTCAGTTAAGCCATTTCTTCAGCCACTTCCTCACATTCATAATTTAGCCAGATGTTTCACACGGAAGCAGGAATATCTTTTCTACCAAGAGTATGAATAGACAGAAGCAAACAAAAAAACCATTTTCTAAATAAACTGACTTCCTTTCCAGCTCTTGCCCAAAGGAGAGGAAATGTCAGGCATTCACCAAGGCTGGGTGACATAACACCCTGAATTGCTCCAGGTGAGTGAGGTGCCAGACATCTGCATCAGAAATCACAGATGTGGGAGCAGCCCAAGCCACACAGAACCTGCCCAGCTTCGTATATAATCTCAGCACACTGCTGAGAGAGAGCACAGGCACCACCCTGCCTCAGAGCAGCAAGTGGGGAAGGGTCCTGTTATTTTGCTCGCTCTGCCTCCTGCACCCATTGTGCAGAACAAGTGCACTGGTGGTGAAATAGAAAATGACCTTTACATGAAGAAAAAAATTCCAAACCAGCTAATTAGCTTTTGCCCTCTGTTTCACTCTCCAGCAAGAGACTTGCAGCTCCCAGGGCACTGAGATGTGCTGCCATGCAGTAAAGCTCACTCCCCTGCCCTTACCTCCCTGGTTGTATATTCCAGCATTCACTGCCCAAGGGTAAATTCCCGGTAAATACAGAGGATGGGTATGGCAGCAACAGACAACCAGCTTCTAACAGTTTCACTACCAGTAATGAGTTTCCTTCACCCCAAAATCCAGACATCACATGCCTGCATCTTTGCCTACATAGAGTTAAGTCATTACCCTGAGGTGGTTTTCCTTTTAACCTGGCCAGAAGCTGTTGCTCAGACTTTGCACCTGATGCTCTAGGGCTATAGATAACACATCCACAACACAGCCTTGTACTCACATGCTTTTGATTAAAATAAAGTCAGCTAAAAGGCAGACCACCTTTGAAATGGAAACAAATGGATACCCTCAGAAGGGCTGAGGAATTGAAAGACTGAGAATTGCTGAGCTGTTTACTGCTAGGCTGCCATCTCCATTGCTGTCCTGGTATCACCAGCAACGTTTCTGCATAATCACATAAACAAAAATCAAAGCAAAAAGAAAATACTATTTTTTTAGGGGATGTGGAATTGAGAACAACACATAAATATAATAACAACATTACCACCACCATCACCCAGGGACAACTTAACCACATTATATATTCACCCGTGACTGGCAGAAAGTGGTATGCAAGTCTCTAAAAGGAGAAGACAAACGCTGGTAAACAGAAAGGGAACAAAGCAAATCATCAGCCCCTGCCTTGCCCCAGGCTGGCAGTGCAGTTCACTGGCAGGCTGGAGATGGCTGAGCCTTGTCACTTGTGGCCTTCTTCCCTACAAGGGAACTCAATTTATAGCAAATTTTGGAACTCCAGATATGAGAAATTGGAAACTCTGATATAGATGGTGTCTACAGGTTTTACGTAGCACAGCTTGGTACTAATATTGACCCAGCTGACTGGCAAAGAATCATCTGCAAACAGCAAGGAAGATTAAGATCTGAAGTGTGTCCAGCAACTTCATTTCCAAATCCTTCTGCAACACAGGAAAGCTCCCTGTGCAGTTCACCACAGAGAGGAGAGTGGGGAGTAAAAAATATCCAAGCTGTGTTCAAAGAAAGAAAAGTGTAGGCGTGCTGGGCTTGCACTGATTTATTACTGGCTTATCAGTAACTAACACATAAAACCAACTATAAAAGCAACAGATGTAAAATATTTTCTATTTTAAAAATCATTGCACACTATTCCTTCCTAGAAGGTACAAAGACTCAGAGCTGAACAAATGCCTGCACAAGCATAACAAAGAGGGAAAAAATGTTAAGGAGGAAGGAAAAAACCCCCAAATCCTGACCTGCTCTCACTCACCTAATTACAAAAAATGTAACAAGGGTCCTTGCACTCAAGTACAGGTCCTAAACACACAAACTCCAAGATTCATCTTTTAGGAAATTGAATTGAGAGGCATGCAAAATAAATAGAAATGTTTGAAATTGTTGCTAATAAGGACATCTTCATGTCTAAATATTTGTATCACATTTAAAGCGCTAAGCCTAACTAATAATTTTTATACATCACACCAGACTCAATTGCTTGTTAGAAAGATCTTCCTTTTCACTCAGCAGTCAATTATTCATTAACCTCCTAAAGCATTCAAAGAAAGCACAATTTATTTCAGAGAGAGATAGGAATTTGTAATTACAAAGATTTGAATTTAATTTTTTTTATGACAGAAACGAAACATGAGGCAACAAGACACCTAACTGGTCAACATCAGAGTGAGCTCCAGAAAAATAATTTTGGGCATTATTTTTGATACTGAAAGACCCATTTGATCACAGCATCTCCAAGCATTTTCAGCTAATAAAAGTATGCCCAGCAGGAGAGTCTTGCACTAAAACCACTCCTGCAGCCTGTGAAACAAGTTAGCCTGGACCGAGTGCTTCAGTTATGCTTCCACTTAGTGACTGACCACACCAGCTCTGCTTCAACAAAACGTGTTGAATGTTAAGGGAGTTAAACAGACATTTGTACCCCTGCAAGCATCACCAAGCGTAACAGACAAGGCTTAATTAAAACAAGAGTACAGTGTATATCCAACCACCCTAAGAACATGTTTCTCTTGATTATATCTCTCACAACCAGGTATTTCACATCAAACAGGAGAAAGTGTCTCTGTTCCAGCCTCTTCCTTCCATGGTTTCACACATAAACCACTTAATGACTATGTGCTGCAGCATATGCAGTCAGTTAATATTTATCCACACTTCCACTACCTACCTTGTATCACCAAAGGAGCCTAACACAAAAACTGCTGACTCTCAAAATACACATCAGCCTCTTCCTGTTTGCTTAGGGGCTGCCAGCTCCTGGGACAGGGTAGAGCAGCTTTGTACAAATCCACTGCAACGCTTTCGTTCCAGCTCAGAAAGGCAGCAAATTAAACAAACAAAACAAAAACCAAACCCCTTGCTCTGAAATGAGATGGTGAATTTACCTAGGTATGAATGTGGCTTGTAACACTCCTTCTCCAGGAAGTAGTCTGGGCTTCTCTTTGACATCTTGCTGGAAAGGTTGGTGGGCTGGGGGAAGAGTACTTCATCTTCACATCCGGACCGTTCTGGTTCAAGTAGGGCAGCTAGAGCTGGCCCGTGGATTTTGGAAACAATTTATAATGCTTCAGAAGAAGGGGAAACTACATGTGCTTCAGTATCAGTAAGCATCAGAATGCAGCTGACTTATATTGCAGTCACTCTCCAAAATACCAGGCTAATTAAGAATATCCAGTCTCCTAAAAATTCACAAGCTGGGCCCCACAACAGCTGAAGCAAGTTTTCTGAAGTTCAGATGGCTAGAGGTTGAGAGCAACAAGCAATATTTGAGACATGATTTCATTCTGAATTTAACAGAACTAAGATATCGTATTAATTAAAAACATGTCTGAAAACAGCTAACTGCAAAATTCTCTGGGGTGTGATTAACACCGTGCTATTTGCTGCTGGGACACTTGTACTATCTGATCCCCTTTTCTGGAAAACGGACTACAGTCCTTCCACTGAAGTGAACTTCTCCCCTCTTCCAAATTTTTTTTTGCAGTGAGAACAGAAAATTATTTTGGCATTAAAGATGGGTTTTTGGTTGGTTTAGTTGTTGTCCTTTTGTAATAAAAACAAACACAAAACTACTGCATGCTTTAGGCAATGACAAGTAAGAGCAAGAGTGGGGAGCCTCCAGCAAGGGGAGTTGCAGACCTTTCTGCAAATCCACTGTCTGAGAACACCTTGTGCACATTGGATCTGGCCACAGGTGGGCTGGAAGAAGCCGTACATGCCTGTGGTGCAATGAGCAGCGTCCCTCTAGCACAGCAGTTTTGGGGTATTTGCATAGGTGCCAACCCACTCAGGGCTCTCATCTCTGCCCCAGGCCTTGGGGCTGCTTTGATACCAAGCTGATGATGGAGGGCATGTAGGGAACAGAGCACACAGCAAGAGTGGGAGCAGGAGATGAAGCAGGGAGAGCAGGGATGGCAGCAGTCAGAGACACCTTCTGTAATCATAAAGTGCAAAACAAATGCCCGAGTTCAGGGCTAACCCTGCCATACCACATGTCCCTACTG
Organism: Oreocharis arfaki; assembly: GCA_013398015.1. Taxonomy (NCBI): domain Eukaryota; kingdom Metazoa; phylum Chordata; class Aves; order Passeriformes; family Paramythiidae; genus Oreocharis; species Oreocharis arfaki. Next base: position 74,582 of record VZRR01007611.1, read on the forward strand.
TCTCAACAGCAAGCTGTTAGACTAGTGGTAGTGCAGCCCTGGGGAATGATGTTTGTCATCAAAGCACCACAGCCATGGCAGAGGACACACTTCTCTTCATGAAATATGGTCCTCAACACATTCCTTGTCAAGTGAGCAACCAAAGCACCTAATTCCCAAATACGTGTCCAAATGTAGATGAGATGGGTTGGGTAAGGTCTGGTGTTCATAATGCTTAAAGGCAACTAGTGATGTCTGCAAGTGTTACAGATTTTTAGATCAAGCACTTCATAAAAGAAATCCCAAAAGTCTAATATTACAGTACCAGCATTTCCCACACGTATTGCTCCTTGAACTAACTGATCCCTATAATAAGTTATACACTGAAGGCTATGAAGATCCAAAGCCCAAGATCTAACGCACTTTATATAGGATTAGAAAAAAGCAAAGCCATTGCTGAAAAAATTAAGTTCTCTGTGACTGTGTTCCCGACGAGAAGCTCACTACAAAGTGCTGTACGAGCTCCAAACGTGAATGCCTGTTGGAGTGAATGTAACACCCTTGGATACTGAGGGGCTTAACATCTTTGGCACGAAATAAGGAGAGGCAATAGAGAAATAGCTTCTTAGTACATTTACAATACTGGCAACACAGCAGATTTCTGTATCTTATATTAGAAAACAAAGGCATACCAATCTGTGGTGTTACAGACTTAGTGTTGTGGGCCAAATCTGCTCCTAATCCAAGGGCATAGATCTGAGTCTTAATAAATAATCCCCCGTAACAAGCAGCCTGACCTGCCCTCTTTCCCTCTTCCTATTTGCTTCTGTGTTAGATGCTTGACGATGTGTTTCCCCAGATCTGGCCTTGCCCTCGCATGCATTTCAAATGCTTCAGCAGCCACCACCAGATGCCTCTTTGAGAGAGGCCAGAGTCTCCTCTGGGACAGCTCTTTCAAAGAGTAGGATCGTCCCCCTCTTACATCTTGTAAGAACACAAAGGCAAGGGACTAAAAATGTGAGAATTTGGAGAAGAGTAACTTCTTTCTCAGGAGCTAGATGGAGGATATATTCTGCATGGGAAATCAAGGAACACAAGTGATGATGGGAAGGAATTAAGACATTTCTCTTCCTTGGAGACACTAGCCAAATACAAAATTTGCATATTTCACTGGTGCAGTCCTGCTTGTTTCCAAAACCAGGCAGCATGCCAGGTCTCTGAACTGAGTAGAGACATAGAGTGAGCAAAGGGAAGCATCCTTGTCCAGAGATCCCAGTTCTCTCTTCCAAAGGAACTGCATCCCGAGCAGCCTGGCATCCAGCCCTTTCCCACAGCTGAATACCGTACAGCCCAGATATTCTTTGCTTCTGGTACAGCTTTACCATCCTTTGTACGAATTTTATAGCTATGGCTAAGTTGTTTCCAGCATCCAAGATCACTTGGGTCTCTATTGCATCTGCAAGGTAGGCCTGGATAGAGACGCTTTTAAATAAAGTCTAAAGCTTGCTGAAATCCTAAAGTGCACTGAAGTAAGCTGGTGACCTTTGACTTGGCAATTTCATTGAGATATGTCAAAAAAAAATTAGAACAAAAAAATTAAAATCAAGGAACAGTTAAAGAATAGGAACAACATTTAAGACTGAGACCACTTGGGTTTTTTTCCCCCAGAGAAATTCAATGCATAAAATAAAAAAATCCTTATCATTTCTTCTTAAACCACTGCTTCTCCTTTCTCCACTGGGCACGCACCCGCCCACACAGATGAACACTGACCTTTCTCATTCCCAAACTCCTGACAGAGGATTTGTGCCAATCTCCCTGCAAACACCACTCAAATAGTCTTCCCCAATGCAAGAACTGCCGCACAGCACAGGAGTCAGATAAAGTACAAAGGTAAATTTAGAAAGTGAAATACTTTGAATGACATTTTTCTTGTTGCTCTCCCACACCCTGAGGTGACCCGGGCATTCCCGAGATGGGGTGAGTGATGCTCCTTCTTACACAAGCAGCAGATGATGACAGGCTTCAGCTTTAACCTGCTGACCAGTTAAGTGCACTGCAGAGATACCAGAAAGATACAAGAAAGCCTCACCTTATTTTCAGACATACCCCGCTGCCGCTTACTTTTTATCTCCAATACCGCACTGTAATGTGTAGGACTAGTCTTCCTTTCTAGAAAACCCATTCAGGTGTGCGGCTTTTCATCTGGAGATAGTGCAGGCATGACAGCTTGCTGATTTTTATTTTAAGAAAAAGTTAACAAGCAAAGGCAAGAGCTGCTGGGGTGGGCGGTGGTTTAGAGAGTGAGGGGGAACCCTTTCAATACAAATCACTTTTCTGCACTTTTAAAGCCAGAGTTATACCAGCTCTATTTGAATCTCTAAATAAAATCTTTTTAATTCTACATTTGAAAAACAGTACTCTTACCATAAATTAAATTAATTCTAAAAAAATTAAAACTGTATTAATTCAAAACACTGTTCAAGCCACTGTTGGCTTGCTTCTCAAAGATTTCAAGCAAGTCAGACACAGAGCTTCCAGGAGACATAGACCAGTGCTCTGAAACAAGAGTTTGCAGAAGGTCTAACTCGGCTCCCAACAGCTAAACTTTTCCCCAAATGGCCAAAACACTGATTGTAAATATAAGTTTGTTTAAATTAACATATTTCTGTGTGCTTTGAACTTGCTCCTGAAAGCAAGCTATGGGAATTGGGAAGTTTCAGGATGTGGAAAGCTTATGCTTCTCTTCCCTCCGGTATCCACTATATTATCTACTATATCTAAACTCAAAAGGACGTGATGACCAGAAGAAAAAACCACAATGTTTCCTTTGTTTAATGACATGGTAACTTGAAAGAGCAAAACCATATTTTGGTAAACTTCTATTTTGCTCAAAGAGAAGACCATTTGAAAAGGCTTTTGTTTCACTAATAATTAGTCTTTAAATGAAGTGCTTTTCAATTCCATTTTCCATCCAAGTGCAGCTTGGCAAAGACCACAAGGGAAAAACAACCATTAACCAGGGATCTGAGCAAGTGTGTGCCGAGTCCTACAACTACTTCAGTGAACACACGCACACATGCAGCATGCACCCACCCAATTCTCCAGGAATAGTGCCAAATGAATGTGACAACCATATTTAATTACAAGTCAACACATTTGAAATACTACCAGCCAGTGATCACCTATTTCCTCTTGAAAAGCATCTTAAATAATGAAATTCTGACTTGAAGGTAAAGTTTCAGCCTTGTTGACTGAAGGCAAGAATATAAAATCTATAACGAAATCCTTGACATTCCGCATACCAAATACCTTGTCTACTTTAAGATCCGAAATTGGGATGTTGGAGGAACAGGAACCACCTCATGCACCGACTAGCACTCTGCAACTTTGGGTATTACATGAAGCACTGCCTACTTCATTTCCTCCATTTCCCACCAACTTCTTTTTGAATTTTGGCTGACACACAAAACATTCAAGACCTTTGCATTTTAAAACTGCTCTGCCCATCCTTTCATTACAGACACAGGAAAGGTTTCTGGCTCAGATGTTGGTGGTTGTCACCAGCCATGTTAAAAACCAATCAAGTGAAGCTTTAGACCTTGCTTCATTCAGCTGGCAAAACCTTAGTCTTAACACTAAGTTAAAAAAACTCAAAAAATTAAAAAAGCATCAACACCACAGTCAGGTATGCAAAACCAGTCACGGTTCTCCTACAAAAGGCAGCCAAGTTCAGTGCTGGACAGGCTTGGACAATATTGTCCAAGTCAGGACAGCAATATCTGATACGTACAGCCACAGTGGTAGACAGGTGAGAATGGATCAAAATCATCTTCCGAGGAGGAGGTGGGATATTAAAAAAATTAAAATAGACTTCATATGTTTTTGTGCATGCAAAGGAGATTTGTCAGAGTGAAACTACTGAATAAACCTATCAAGCTCACATGGTTGCAGAGTGCCTCTGATCCCACAAAAGCCATCTTAAATCCAGATTTACTGAATCATAAAATCACAACCTTAATATTCTGGCTCACTGTAACTATATTTTACTGATGTGATTTTTGTTGAGATAAAGAGCTGTGCAACTCTGGGGCAGTGAGAGGAGGCCTGACCACTGCTATTACTTCTTAAATTTTTTTAACACTAAAAAAGCCCTGCCCCAGTTTGGAGAGGGGAGGGAGGGGCTGTTTATTTTACTGCTTCGACATTTTATGTTTGGAGGTGTAAGAAAAACAGTGTTCAGAAACAACTCTGTATGGAGCTTTTAATGTGCATTAAAGGAAAAAAAAAGAAACAGGCTCATATCTCAGATGCAAAAACTGACAGCGCACACCTAAAACCACACAAAAACAAGCTAACAGGTAAAATGCATTTATAGAGCAAATGATACTTTTGCCAGCGACATTAGACAAATATATTTAAATACACTAAATAAAATTTAAATTCACTTGCATGTGCATTCACTATGGTTTCCCTCGTTAAATATATCCCTAAGCAGATTCATTCCATTCCCCAACACAGAGTCTTATTGTCAGACACTTAAATCCAGCTCAGTTTGATGATCATGACACATTCTTCATTCTTCTTATCCTCATGTTCAAGGGCAAGTCCAAAGACTACATATCCTCACAAACAGCCGGCTCAGGCAGGAAAAATGTGGAGTCCTGTCAGATAATGGTCTTTGCTCAGAGGATGGAGACATCTCACTGTGACTGCTGTGCCACCCCTGGCTCAACCCAGCTGCTGTGCTTGGATGTATTTTTTCAATAGGCACCAGCCACCTCTGACCAACAGATTACCTCCAGCTGCACCACTCACCAAACCTCTAGAAGACTTCATATGAGCCAGGCACCCCAAGCCCTGCTCAGCACAGGTTTCAGTTTCCTGTGAACCAAGTCAGAATAGCCACCAGCCTCAGAGCTCCACACCTACTTATTTAACCTAAAAGGAGAGGCCACTTCCTTTCATCTCCAGGCTGTGCTACCTCTTTTATTCAGTTGCCTTTAGGGGACTCCTCTGCTCCAGGAACGGGAAATATTTCACATCACAGCAGTTTGTCCAGGAAGCTTCGACACACTCAAGCATTTTCCAGCTCTGTCAGCCATGTGACAAGGCTTGATCATTAGAGTCTAGTTCACAGAGTCATCAGGTCAGTCACTGCCTTGGTTACACACAGGCATGTACAGGGTTCTCAGTGAAACCTCAGTGGCCACCTACACAGGAGGAGGGCGTGGGCTGAGATCTTGTTTACAGGAGCACTCAATGTTCTAAACATGTGGAAACTTGGCAATGGTGAGCAAAGCTTAAATGCCTTATGAGCTTTTACCTATTTAGCTAGCTACTTTTAAAGCACATGCAAATGCCTCCTCCTGCCCTTCAGCTGAAGCTGAGAGCCCTCTGAAGGTGCCAAATGCCAAGAGTGTTGGAGTTGGTGGGAGGGTATTGCCCTGAAACAAAACACAATGCTGGGCCAATATACCTTGCTCTGTCTGACCTCCCCAATTCCAGATGAACCTTCTCTTCAATTTCGCCTTTTGACTTCCCCAATTGTCAAGCCTGGCTTCAGAAAGAAGGCCAAGGTAATGAGGAGGAGCTGCATGCCAAGATATGGTGTGCTGCTGGCAGAGATCCTTGTAAATAAAGGAGGCTGGACCAAATCCCCAGAAAGGATTCATCATTCACCGTGGTATATATGGTAATTGGGGCAGCCCACGTTGTCTTGTCTGTAAGCCCAGCTTCCACTCCAAGTTAGGGCTTAGAAGAAGGCAGGCATCTTCTTCCCAACTGTGCTGGTCATCCTGTCCTATCGTTCTCTCTGGATGGCTTCTGCCAGAGCAAAGGAGCTACCTGTAAGCAGAGCCACTAACAAAACCGGAACTGTGCCAGGTCCTTCCTCCACCCTGAGGAAAAACCTTGAGGGTTTTGGCTTGCTGTTGTGTGATTGAATCTGGTCAACAGGCTCAAAAGTGATGCAGATGCAGGTAAAAGGAGAAAGTAGTGGGGCAAGGAGGAGGATACACTGTGACTCAATGGGCTACAGGAGCTGATTTTTCTTAGGATAAGTTTTTTAAAAGTTATGTTACATGGATCAACAAGCACCTTGGCCTAGAGACAGAGAAAATTTAAGGCAAAGTTGGGAAATTCGGAGTATTGCTTCTGACTGTGGTCTGTGGTAGAACAACACAGCAAGACTTCATTCAAGATATTTCCTTTACAAGGCAAGTCCCCACCTCATGCAGCCACAGAAGACAAGTTACAAAGGTGCTTTTAAACTTCAAATCCAGAGAGAAGATACTGCTAGAGGAAATGCTCATTGCTTCTGTGGGAGCTATCACACCTTCAAGGCTGAGTGCTCTGCCCTTCTTGGCACATGGAGACCTGTCAGAGCATTTAAAATCGCTTGATTCTGATTAACACTGATTTACTCTGTCACCAACTTAAGTAAGCCACAAACTTGCCTGAAAGAACCACATGCAAAAAGTTCAGTTGAAGACCTGTGCTGCTAAGATTAGCCACCAACCCATTAGAAATATCCATTATTTAGCCTTGGTGTAGCAAGGGTGGATATTATGCTCTGATGTCCACCTAGTCCTAGCAGCTACCATAAGCTGCTCATGACTTTTCCCTTACAGTCTGTATTTGTTTTCTAGTGGCAGAGTTCATCTTAAGAGCATAGAATCAGTTATTATAGGGAATGTACAGAAAGCTTCGATATATCAAAAAGAAAATTGTTTTTCCTTCAGATCAAGTTTTGGTTTGATATTTCAGAAAAAAAAAATCTGCAGTTATTATGCACAATATGAGATCATATGTACTATGGAGAAGGGAGAATGTGTTGGCAGCGCAGAGCATGAAATGATATGGGCAATTTGGCTGACAGCAGGAAAGATTGTTCGGATTAAATAAAAAGAAGTGTTGAATGTTTGCCTGTGCCAAGAAAGCTTGACCCCGGCTTTTGAGAAGGATATTTAAATTGGTTCAACAATTTAACAAAGTTTCAATTATGCAGTACTTAATGCCTGGGAAAAAAAATCCCAACCTTTATACTTACTACTTGCAAACTGCTGAATCCCTGCAAGCTTGTTTGCTCAACACCCTTAGCACTGCAAACACAACACCAGGAAAAATTCCTTCCCCCCACCCCCCATTTCTGCAGGGGTTCTCTGCCTTCCGCAGGGTTCGTTCAATACTGTCACGGTCTATCAGGTCTGCCTGGCACACGGCAAAATGAAAGTGAAACAAAGTATCCTCTCCACTCTTTCCAAAGGCGTAGTGGTATAGATAAGCTAGTGAACTGAATTGTACTTGGGCACCTGAGAAGCTGAGAGCACACACCCTACCATGACACACTGGAGAAGCAGTGCTCTTTGCACTAAGCTGGGTGTGACAATGCCCGAAAGAGCATGGAGAACCTATAGCACAAGGCACAGACTGATACCTGTATTTCTGCATCAATTCTGTCAGTCCCAGTCCTTCTACTTGCACGAGTGGCTATAAGCATTTATCCCGAAGGAATAACAGTGCTGCCTTACATAAACAATGAGCACTTCAGGTGGAGACAGGCCTCAAATAGGGAATCAAAATCAAGAATAAATAAAACAAAAGAAAAACTCCAGTGAATTAACATGCTTTGTCAAGCTGGCAGTCAAGCAAGCTGTCTTCCCTGCACTCCTGCCTTACTGTCAATTATCTGATTTCACTGCAGTTACTTTTACTTCACATATTCCAATGTGTCACCTCCCTGCTCACAGGTACATGATGATTACTAACAAAAAGGCATGGGGAATTCACTTAAATAACAGACTCGATATGCAACATGCCAGTTTTTCACAAGGCCAACTATACACAACAAACACAGACAGAAATTTACATTGCAGCAACAATGAAAATCCCCACAAACCCACAGCCAACCCACATTCAGTGGGAAGCTCTGTTTGGGAAGCTTTTCTGTGTTTTTGTGGGATTTGTGAGGGTTTTTGTAGGTTTTCTTTTTGTTTGGTTGGGTTGTGTTGGGTTTTTTTAAAGAATTTTTTCTTTCTCATTTGCAAGTAAATAGAGTTGAAGATCATAGTTTGCTGATGCCTTTTAATCATGGTCCAGCGCTACTTATTCTCCCTACACATAAAAAACGTCCAGTGGGCAGAGAATTTCACCCTGAGCATGATGCAACTGCAGTTTATGTGGCACCTCAACTCCACACGAAGCAACCTGTCAATCTGCATCCAGTTACTTCAGATGGCTCTCATACTTGCCAAAGAATGCCCAAGCTGGTGGGAGCGAGGGATTTCACACACCACATCAGATCACTGCTTACAGGCTAGCACGTGAACTCTAGTGTAATATCACTGTAAATTTTAAAGTTACAAGAATAAAAAGTCTTAACTGTTCCCACAGTCAACCTGCCCACATCATCTTGGGCTACAGCTTAGACTGAAGAAAGGCAAAAAAAAAAAAAAAGGAAGAAAAGTTTCATTTTCTGAATGACAGTCCATAAGAAAAGCCTGTTAATTTAAGGAAAGGCTTTGTGTTTGAGATGACAATCTTCCCTCAGAAGCTCATCTCAGTTTTTCTGAAGGATGAATGGAATAACCCCAAAGAAGAGGTAAAAATTAAGCAAAACTACAACAGTTTGGTCAACATCCCACTGATTCTTGCTTTAAAAAAATCTGAATGACAGTACAATCAAAAACATTACCCTCTTACAAGAGGAAGAGGACATTAACAATTTAGATCCTGGCAGAAAGTACACCTCTTCAGTCGCAGTGTCACAGCCCTACATCCACGGAGGGCTCTGGCTCTGCTGGATGCAGCCACGAGCACTGAGGATTCAGACACTTCTCTTTCACCACATTCCTTTGGGCCACATGAACTGTAATGGACTCCTGTGCAGAGGACATAAACGTGACAGAGAACCAGAGCATTTCCAAATAAACTGGAACACGAGCTAGAAGCAAGAAGGTGAAACTACATCAGATAAGGACGTGCCTGAACTCATCAGATGGTGAACAGAGGTATATGAAGCCTCCTGCAATTTGAAAGATACAAGAAACGGACCAGGCTAGAGCAACCAACTACAGTATCATCCCAGGACACAAGACAACATGAAAATGCAGAAGGACCAGAAAGATGTTCAAAGGACACAAACAGAATGTCATCCACCAAAACCAGAGCATTCCAGAGCTGTGGCAACAGGAGATCACAATGATAACTACTTAGTTATTGGCAGTTGGGCATATAGGACTAAATTTTTTCCCAAAAGAAGTAGGTAGGGACAACTCCAACCATAATCATTTTGGGGAAAGAAAAGTGCTCTTACTTTCCCAGTTTCACATGACATCTCTGCAATGTCTCTCAGGCTACATATAATATAGAGAAAGGCCTGTGGCATCCACTGTAGGCCCTGGATGAAAGTCTTCCTCTTTGCAGAAAGCCATTCACACTTTCTTTGTACACCTACCTACACCTCCCTGCTCTCCCTCCTCCACTGTTATTTTTCTGGTTGAGAATCAGACTCTCTTGCAGCGCGGAAATCAAGATACTGCCAAGAAGTATCACTGAATATAAATGAAGTTATAGAAAATAAAGGAAGTCTACAATACTATCACAACCTGAATGTTCAAAATAAGAATTTCTTATCCCTGGATCAGCATATTTTACAGCTCTCTGTATGGCTTTCTTTTCCTGTTATTGCTTCAGATGATCTCTGCATCCTATGAGATATTTGTACCAAGTACACACAGAACAACTTATCAGGAAAAGACTTCTTTCACACTTCCCCCAACCTTCTCAAGTATATCTAATACAAACCCTGTCCAAAATTTTCAGGTTTTCATTTAAAACTGAAATTGATTTACATTCCTCAGAGAAAAGTTCCCTCTCTTTTTTTTTTTAAAGTTTCTGTTAAAGACTTCTTGAACATTTTTTAAAACAGATCAAGCAAATTCTAAATTTAGAGTTTTAGCTCAGATGATCTTCCAAAAATATTCACATATATTTTTCTATTCATGTCTCAGTCAAAGTTACTTGGAAAATAATTAGCAGTATCTTCTTTGTTGTGGCTGTCAAGGAGCTATATATACATGCACAATGGCAGAAGTTTCCTGGGTCATTTCTAGTTCATTCAGTTTCTGGTTCTACAAATCCCCACCCACACAATGATTATTATTAATTAATATAAGAGAGAAAGAGAGAGACAAGTGGGGTCAGAGGAAAGGAGAACAGAGAAATGCACAGAAGAGCATTGTCGTCCTAGCGAACACGTCCCCGTACAGCTTCAAGCCTATTAACTACTACCTTGAATGCAGACTGACTTCCACTCAAGCCCTAGCACTTCTCAGAATTAAATCACACTGCTGTAACATCGGAGCTTGTCATCAGTTAAGGCAAGACCTTCATGTTCATGAGAAAGATATTGCCTGAAGCACTACAAGTGACAAACAGAAAAAACAGACTTAACAGGATTTTAAAAACCCTGCAAGACCTGGTTCTTGAACCCATCCTTTCCACAACAGCATTAAAAAAGACCAAAATAAACAGGAGGAAAACCTTGTCACTCACTCATTCTAAATCTCTCAACACATCATTCACCTTTGCTCTGAAATGCAGAAGATGCATGGCAACGATCACACTCGGGCAAGAGAGGCAAGGCCATCACCTCCTCTAAAACAGAGTCAGAAAATAGACTATCGAACAGAGATGGTCAAAAAGAGACAGTCTGAGAACTAAAAGAGGAAGCCATCTATTTTTAAAACTGATGGAGACAGATTCAAGTATATATGATTAACAGCTGGAAACAAAGCTGGTGCAAGAAGGGGACACAGAGGAGGCTGGCATCTCAGGAAAGCCTGATATACACAATTACAGGACAAACAGCAAGGAGAAAAACAAATGAGAAAACCTTGGGGAGTTATAAGACAACAGGAGCAGAGAGGTTCCAGACTTACAGCACCCTATTAACTGGCAGTGCTGTTATCTACTGCTAATACAGACTAAATCCTATTTTATTTAAACTACTGAAAGATAAGTACAAAGTTGACAAATGCCTGGCATCATCCTTATGCAGAAGGTGCTGTATGCAGTCAGGCAGCTGCCAGCACTGAGCTAATTGAGAGTGTGGTCTTTTCCCAAGACCACAACCATAATTTTAGTTCATTACAGCCTGCATTGGGGTGTGCTCAGTTTGCATCTTTGCACACTCCTCTTTTAATATTCTGATGAATAATTTAGTTCTGATGGCAATGCCCTTTCACATTCAAGCCTTTTTTCCTCAAGGCTGTCGATATGGTTCCAAAGCATTGAACTGGAAGACACCCAAAAGCAGCTGTATCTGCTCCTCCCTCCTCTCCCCATGTATCCCGTTTCATAAAAAGCAGAATGCAGTACATAGGGCAGCCCAGGACCTACAGCAAGGTGCATTTGCCCAAGGAAACTGTAAACAATGCACCACACCAGTTTAAGTCACAGCAGAGCTGAAGAACAAAGGAAAGGCAAAGTGCTTTTACCTCCCTGAAAAGCATGCTCGAATAATTCATCTCCGCAAACACCCAGCATGAATTGGAAGGTTTGCATGAAACACGGTCAAGGGTGTTCACAGGCGACTCAGCTCCACTAGGAGCCAAGTGACAGATCTGTCAGGATCAGCCCTGAGACAGCCAAAGGAGGCTGCGGGGTTTCCTCTAGCTGCCACTTTGCAGCCGCTTCCAGCTGTGCAGACAGGTCCTGTTATGGAGACCCAGCATCATTTCTGCTCGTGGGTGCTCCCTGTGTGTCTGTCGCTGGCAGCTGGCACCCAGCTCTTCCTCTTGCTGCTGGCACCCCCATCCCAGCAGGGAACCTTACCTTGCAGATGACAGTACACATCAGCACTTGATTTAGCAGTGAACCAGCTGATTTCTTGCTCCACAGAAGCAAGTCCTCTCCTGCAATGTACAGGAGAGATTCCACCCAAATTCATATGGCCAGGACAGAGAAGGTGTTTCAAGGGCATTTTTTTTATTTAAAAAAAAAGAAGGTACTATTACAGCTTATGCTTGGTATAATGAACACACTTCCTCCTACAGTCTTGAGGTAAACTCGAATTTCTCCCCTAACTGCATGGAAAAGAACGTCATGAATACCCACTTCGCCATCTTCAGCATGCAAAAAAATTCCTTCCCTGTTTTATTTGTCAGCTTGACCACAAGGAAGCTCTGCACTGTGGCTGCTGAAGTCCTTCACACACAGCACCCACATTCCCTGCAACATGAAAACTATACCACATTTCCAAATAGCATCACAGGTTGTTTACAGAGACAGGCTGACTAAAGATATTTTTATCCTCATCTCCCAAGACCAATTTATAATTAGTACAGCCTTTGAACAAGATGCACTTGCAGCACAGCACCAACACACTGACTCAAAGCAGGGCTTCTTTTAGTGCCAGTGGCCTCCCTGGCACAGCCTTCCTCAATGGCTTTTGGTACTGAATGCTGGGCCACAATAATGCAGGCACAGGCTGGCTGCGGGGCACAGCACGGCCAAGGAGCTCGGCAGTGAAGGAAAACACCTTGCTCTTAGAGATGAGAATTTCCCCATGAACTGGTATGCCTTCTGCAAGTGGACGATGCAGCTGCCACCACAGCTCTCTCTGGCCTCTGTACCACAGGCCAGATGTCAAAGAAGTCTTTTCCATTTCACGGATATCCTTAGACTTGCTTTGCTGCAACATCAACACACAGAAGCTGCTCTGCAGAAACACTTCCATGGCACTGACAGCCAGCGTGTTTCCATGCAGTTCACATGACAGCACCCCTCCTGTACCCCTAAAGCCTCCCTACAGCTTTGCTGCTCAGCTCAGAGGGTGCTGGCCACACAGATCCCCTCCAAGGTGTCCCCAAGCACAGTCTCAAACATAGGCAGCTGCCATAATGCTTTTCACAGCGTTCAGATACAGCACTCCAGCTAAACAAAGGCTCTCTTGTGCTACTACTGCATGGCCTGAAACGGGGTGAAAAGAGTATGCCATGGAATATGACTGCCAGGAAGTTAGGGAGAGGCATGAGGGGGTAGGAAAGCAGAGGAATGCAGCCAGATGAGGGTGAACAACAGGCAATCTGCATCGAGTTGCCTCCTCCTCCTCCCCCCAGCTGGGTTAGAGCGAAATACCCACAAAGCATAGCACTTTCCTCCCCTCTCTGCATTTCTGAACAGGATTGCTGAAAAGCTGCAACACAGCAAGGAGTCCCTCTGTGGTCCCACCGAGTCTGTGGTGCTCCTCCTAGGAGACCTCCCACTCCTCCGGGGGCAGGGAATAAGAAGGCACCACCCAAAGTGCAGCATCTCTTCCTGCCTCTGTCCAAAGGGCAAAGGAAGCAAAGATAAGGCAAACGTTTCAAGTCTCATTTGTGGGATAATACAATTATAACCCTTTGTTTGCCCAGAACCACTGATTGTCAAGGCAGATAGTTTCACCCAGCAATTAACCTTCCCAAATAAATCCACGCAGAAACACACAAAAAAGAAAGCAAGGAGTAAAGTCTATAGACTGCAGTGACATCCACCCTGAATTCTCGGCTTAAAAAAGAAAGTCTGTGGGCTTAAATGCAACGAGAAATATTGATGACAATCTAACAATCCTCCCAGACACAAGTAGCAGTCTCATTTTATTCAATTATGAGGTCACGGAGACTTCTTTCTATGCTTCACCAGATTTCGTTATGGGAAAAAAAAATAAAAGCAGCAGAAACCTCATGGATGAAACCTACACTAAGTTAACTTGGCTTCTGGGACTCCTCTGGCTTCAAATAAACAAAACCATTGCCTAGGGACAAAGTTTGACACCTGCACTCACCGCACTTTAGGACAGTTTCAATATGAGTGAGAAACCTGATTGAAACAGCCACTGCAGTGAGCTGAGAAGCAAATATTGTCCGGGGATAACTGCTTAATTAGATTTGCCCACACTCTTACTGACGAAATGTTGTCCCATGTCCTTAAATTAGGCGTTTCCAGACCACTGAAGATAATTCTTCTATGCTAGCTTTGCACTTTCACCAGGCGAAAACCTGCTTTACTCTGTTCTGCTGTCAGTTAACCAAGAGTTAATACAATCATCTCCTACAGCACATTCTCTAATCACAAACCAGCACTGATCTCTGCAGGTAAAACCCTCCCATTCCCAAGGAAGACAAAACATTAGTCTCATATGTGCAAGAGATAGCACTTACTATCTCCCATGAATGGGGCAGTACGTGCTTCTGGGCTGCAAACCAAGGTTTTTGAGACTTGAACAACCCTTTGGTGGCCCAAACCCAACCACTGCATTGCTTTGCCTAAACCATCATGACTATAACAACTACAGCAAAGAGAAGTAATCCCATGGAAAACACTGGCCAGTTTCCAAGGCAAATAAATAGCTATAATAAGCTGAGAAGAGCTCAAATAGCAATTACAGACAATAGTGAAGTGTGTGAAGTAGACAGGGAGAACAGATAAAGACTCTGACGCGAAGGGAAGCAAGAAGGGGCACCTTATTATCCCTACAATGCAGATGGGCTAAAGCTGGGGCACTATAAAAAAAGTGTGCTGTCTCAGAACAAACCTCTTGTGAATCCATGGGTGCTGTACACAGAACTGGCTCCCTAGGAGAAGCTGTTTCTAATCCCAGCACCAAGTCGTCCTCTTCAGCTCCTAGAAGGAAGAGTACTTGAACCTGTGCTAAACTGCTCAGATTTTCACATCACCAACACAACTATTAGGGCTTTGGCCTGATTTTTCACAGAATGATAAATTTCAGAGAATAAAATTAGTCATCACTGTTTATAATGTAAAATCCATATGGCTTTGCAACAAAAAAGCAGCATTTCTGATGACTTAAAGCGTGACTGCTACTGCAATGGACCAAGCTAAATCGTATAACATTGCAAACCTAGAAATTTGTGCATTCAACTGCAGTCAAAATAAAATTAAGAAAATTGTTTTTCTATGATTGCCATGGGAATGGCGATGACTTTGTTCTGATGGGGCACCCCTGCATTAGTGGTGGCTATTCGGCTGCAGTCTGACAGAAATGAGGAAAGAAGATTGAGAAACAGTGCCAGTGTTTCTCCCAGCCATGCATTGCAGCCAGTGCTCGCTGTGTGTGCAGTTACAGCAGCACCATAGGGAACAAAGCAGCACAGGCCTGCTTTAAATGAAAAATTGCCCACCAACGAGGCTGGGCAGTACAACCATGCTGCTCTATTACTTCTAGACAACCTGTACCACGTCGTTTGGAGACTGAAGAATGCCCTAACAGAATTAAAAACAGTTCAGTGAGGCAGAAAAACATAACCTTTTGCCTCTGGAAACGTCTCTCTGGAAAGAGACGGCTTCAGCCATGAAGGCAAACATCACATGCTTTTAACTGCACGGGCTGCTGCCACAAATCGGAAAAAAACCACCACCCACCAACGAAGACTCTGTTCAGATGCAATTGGAGGTGCTGAAGAGACCTTCAGAATTCAAGCTCTGCATATATGAAAAATTCAAGTGCAAATATAGCAGGGAAGGGATTGATTCAAAAGGCTTGTATTGGCCACTAAGTCACTCCATGTACTGGCTGGAAACAAACCTTGTTAGAAATCAGGACTCCACCTTTTCATCTCTTTCCACTCCTTGTGTTTGAGAAATACATGATTGAGTCAGAATCCTTTTATCACTTGTTTCTACCCTAAGCTTCCTTGTCCTTCCCTCTCCCCAGTACACTGATGCAGCTTCAGCAGCTCCTATTTTCATTCCTTCTGCTTCATCCACTCTCCCACAGAGGTATCCCTCTGTTCTTAGGGGGGCTTGCACAACTGGCTGCCCCAAAGTAATTACCTTCAGCAAGACACTTCTTTCTTAGAAGCACAAAAACTACCTTGAGGCAAGTGTGTAGCCTCTGTCATTCTCCACACTTCCGTTATCCCACATCCCAGCCTCATTTCCCTTCTCCCCTTTATCACAGGGATCAGAAATACACCAAACATGCCTTAAAGGATAGAAGAGGTTTTCCTTCTTCCTGTTTTGCCTAGCATGATGCTCAACATACAGATGGAGATTCTTCCTCATGAATCGCACACTGGAGCGTGCACAACATGCAATCCATGGCAGGCATTGCTCACATTTAATGGAAATCAGAATGCTGAACAGGGCAGAGCATGGCACACAGTATTGATTCTCCCACCTGACCAGAGCAAGGGCTCCTCATTTCAGGGAACATCATCAGGAAACCTAATGGGATCTTCACAAGCAAATAGGAGCAGCTGAGCATCCTGCTTCACCCCACTGTCACTGTGGCAGACATTATGTACTAATTCAGCACTTTTCTACACCAGCAAGACAGGACAGGACAAACACAAAGCATACAGGCACCAAAAAACTGCAGTGCCTGCTGACAGATCCAAGTAACATCTCACCAAGCGAGGTCTTTCCCAAGAGAGCACGGAAAGGCCCTGAACAGGCTCAGTCATTGACATGGGGGAAGGAGCTGGTCCTATAGGCAGCAAGACTTGTGTTTTGAAGGTGCACGTTTCCCACTAGAGGCAGGCATGCGACAGCCCTTTCAGTCTCGCACATGCCTTCTTTCATAGCCTAGTTCATAGAAACCTGCCATTTACCATCACTAGTTGTTAATGGACAGCCCTCCAAGCTAATGTAGAAGAGATTTGCAGAACAGCACTGGAGATTTATGTCTGAACCTGGCAGCAGAGAGGGATTAAAAATGCTTTCTATGAAGACATACGAACACACAATCAAAGATGAAATAAGCCCCCTGCAGCAGATTCTTGTGGTACCACCTAGCTTTCAGGACAAGGTGGTAGGCATGGGGATGTTAAGAGTGCATTATTCCTAGGCAAAAAGCCTGCAGCTTCCAAAGGGTAGATTAATTATTAAACCAGCAGCGATAAAAATATTCAGCAGCTCAGAGACATGTACCTATATAATAGACAGATAAGAGCTCCAATAACCTTGAACTTCAATTTATAGATTCACTCCCCCTTCCCTGTAGATAGCAGTAGTTATATTTTCTAATCCATTCTTGAAAAGGGAAATTGATGAAAATGGTGGTTTAAATTGGCTAAGAGGCACATTGTATGCAGCAGTAGTATTTTCCTATATCTTTCTACCATCTCTCCTGCCAACCCGCATAAAAATAGAGTATGTTTGCTTCCCTGACCAATAAACCTGAAGAAGGATCATGACAACGATTAAGGGCTTTTAAGTACATCTATTTTTCCTTTAAAATAATTTGGATGGCAAATACTGGGACATAAGAGATTCGACCCTGCTGGAGTTTGAAGAGGCACTCGTTAACATCCTTGCCTTTCTAAAGTCAGGTTAGTCACCAGAATACCTGAAACTCAGGTATTCAGGACAGGGTTGGGCACATGTGCCCTCAGGACATTGTAGTTTTGGGGTTGCTGATATGTACACGCAAAGATCACAGTTTTTTTGAGTAAAAGCAGAGTGTATTCTGGTTTGAGCAAAGAACAGTTGTTATCAACTGACAGGAATTAAGTTTCATCTCAGTGTATTCAACCCAACTGAACTCCAAACCACGTATTTATAGATAGGAAATGCAAAAAAGCAAAAATAAGGTTTTTCAGTGTTTGGCTGTGAGTCATTCAGTTGAGCAACTCCAGCTAGCAGTATTTAACATGGTTAAATGAAAAAGTTGGTAGGGAGGCTGGAATCCCAGCAATTTCTCAGCAGATTAATTTACTGTATTGTCTCTTGAAGGGAGGAGTTTGAAGTCTCTGATGTGTGTATCACTATACTCTGAGTATTAAACAGGAGAGGACAAACAATGGCCAAGCTGGCTGTCCTCCAGTTAATCATCCTGCTTTGACTCAGATTCATCTGTGAGCTGCTATTGAAAACCAATTGCTCGTTTAATGAGGCAGAAAGATGAAATCAATTTCAATATGCATCTCTAAAGTGTCCCTCTTACGTGAGAGTGCTGCCTGAGGGAGCAAGGGACACATACATTTCCTTCTGCTTGTGCCAGTTTCACTTCCAATTTGCTATCCCTGCAGGTACCGAATTCTAAAACTATGTGGAGAAAGAAGCTGCAGCTGAATGCAAACCATCTCTCTTTGGTTCACAGCATTCTCCAGACAAAGACAGAACTTCTCTAGGGAGGTGACAGCCATACATCCAAGTGAGATTAGTTAACACTGACTCATCAGGTGTTTCATTAAGGAGCTGTGTCAAGGAAGAAACCAAGTGCGGTGAGCAACACTACCAGCAGCGGCACAGTGCTCTGGGGAGAAGTGGTGACTGCTGGGGTGGAGGACGTTTCAGGGACAGATCACACTGGCACGGCTGGGAAAGCCAGCCCAGGCCTGTCTCCAAACAAGCAAAAGCCATTAAGAGGCAGTGCCTGGAAATTAGGATCAATAGTAATGCAGACACACATTGTGTGCTTTCGGTTAGGTGAAGAGCCTTCAAGCCAGATCAAAAGGGATTTGCTGACTGCAAGGCATCCCATAGTCTTTTTCCATACCAACACTTAAAGGCAATAGCGCCATTTGGGACTTCACCTTTTTTTTCCTTTTTTTTTTTAAAAAAGAAAACTTTCCTAAGCTAAGAAAAAATTCAATTTTACATTCCAACTTGGGAATTTGAAAACCGCTTTAAGAGGGAATCCAGGACTTTTGATTTTGCTGTTGTGAATTTTTCCTACGATTTTATGACAGAACATCCACGCAATCACAATTTATGTGATCCTTTGCTAACATAATAAACCAGAAAACAAAAATTTATGCTGCTTTAGGAAAGGGTAAGACAGACCACAGCCTGGATCAGTGGTCCAAACACCACCTCCACTACCCGCCCACGCACTCCCTGTGCTTTCCAGCCGTGTTCCATTAGTCTGTGTCTATCGTACAAGGAAACATTCCTGTGTCACGCATGTCTGTGTACCCACTGGGCAGGCACTGCACAGGGCACAGCTTTACACACAATTTCGGGGTGCCAGGCCGTTTTTTGCAGTGATCTTGAAAGCAGGCATTCCCAAAAGCATGGCTATCTCCCTCTGTGTCCCTCACCACAGCTCCACAAGCAGCAGCGCCAGGGTGCTTGAGGCAACGCAAATGACAGCGGACAGTTTGCCAAGGCGTTAATGTCACAGGCTCCGGGCTCCCATCGAGGCTGCTTGGTGCCGCCGTAAGGAATTTCCGTCACTCGAGACAGGCCTGAGAGATCGTGCACACACACAAAAGTCTCCTCTTATGTCACATGCAGCGCATTGACCTTACGAAAAGAACCGAGCACTCAAGCATTCCCGAATTAAAAAGCCTGTGTTATCTACTTTGTCAACTGACCGCCCAATCTCATATCAATTTTATCATCACGTGAATAGCTAAGTTTGCACTGTGCTTTTTCACCACACTATCTTCATTATCTGTGGGGAAAGGTACGTAAAAAGACTAAAATGCTTCCAACTCCCCCAAAAAGATACAGTAGAAATGGAGAGAACACACAGGCCAGCACTTGGGAATTTGTTTCAGTAAATTCCAACAGTGTGTAGGATGCCAGGAGCAATGTCTGCAGATCTGGGGAGCAACTGCCTCTCCCACCAAACATCCACACTGCACACAAGTATCACCAAATCACACAGTATGGTGGGTTGGAAGGGACCCACAAGGATCAAACCCAACTCAGCCCTGTACAGGACATCCCCCTGAGCCACACCATGTGCCTGTTTCAGGCCATTCTGGATTACAGTGTTTTATGAAAGCCTCTCCGGTCGCTAAGAACTTGATGAAGAGGAAGAGATATGAAGGAATTGCATGGGACACTATTCCAACAATATATTGTACATGCTGTCTGCGTGGGATGGGGAGTTTCTATCCCATGAGAAATTTTAATATTTTGACATCTGCTTTCACCTAATCTGTCCTTGTTGCTTAAGGATTCCCATGATACAACAGACTAGTTTAGCAAGGAAACAATCTGCAATGAAAACGTGATCCAGGAATCCAGACATGAGGAATAAAACACATGTAGCATTTGAAAGTAACACATCTCTAGAGACCACAGATACTAAATGTGACCCAGAACAAAACATCCACGGTTTCTCCAGTGCAAGAAAATGCCAGAGAAGCCAAATACTTTCTGTAGAAAGTTTCTGTCACAATACAGTATAGTTTTCAAAGAAGAAATGTGTGTATACATGTGTATATATATATATTCACACACATGCATATATATCTATTTTTATTTCCACATATTTATTTTTATGCAGTCTTCCCCTCCTCTAAGACACATCCCCCCCATATGCCATACTTTCCTTTTAGTGCTTCATCGTATGCCTTTGCCCAGTTTGCTGCCATTCACTCACTCATCTATCTTTGCTAGGTCTGCTGCTAATATTCCAGAATTCCATACGAAAGAAGACCACACCTTGCCACTATAAACAGTTGAGGGAGAGTCTCTTCCTCTCTCTCTGCTTTCCATGGGAGGGTGGCCAGCTCAGCTGGAATCCATACATGCACCACTCCTCACCCATCATTTCTTTAACTTCCTTTAGTGGGGTCCAGACTGTAGCCATGCCAGACAAGGCTGTGTGATGCCTTTAGAAAATTTTACACTTCAAGAATTCGGTTTTCCTCACAGAATGTGCTCTGATTTTTTCCCTTTTGGTTGTGCTTCACCTGAAGTGTACCCCGCAGTACACAAGAAACTCATCTTAGTTCATCCTGAATGCACAGAGACCTTGTGGCACGAGAAGGAAAAAGCACATTACTGGTTATGGTTCCCTTATCTGCACCAATTCCACTGCTGTTGCAAACACACAATAATAATCCTAGGGTGGATCTGTCAAAAAACAGAGCAGAAGAACTGACAGTGGTGGGAGCAATATTTCAAGAAGGACTTTTGATTTATTTTGTTTAAGCCACATCGCCTTGTGCAGTTGATTTTGAGTGCAGTTACAAAACCAACCAAATTGGCAAAATTCAAGAGGTGGCAACATGTGGCAGAAAATTCTGACACTGGCAGTGTTTTCTGAGAGCTGTGATGTATTGCCACACCCTTGCTCGGTTTTCAGATTTAGCTTCAGGAGATAACTCTGGTCAGGATGCAGTTTGTCAACTCCCCACAAAATTCTCACCTCCCCTGACATTCACCTCCAACATTTGCATCTGTTTGCTCCCTCAATGGATATTTCAACAAAAGAGTATCAAATCGGCTCAGCAAAGTGAGTTTTTGTTAATTTTTTGGCTGGATTATGTGTCTGAATAAAGCCAGCAGAGAGGAAGCAGATGCAGAGAGGGATGCAGGTGAGCAGGGCTGCTCCTCCCTGCGTTAGAAGCTGCTGAGATTCCCCCAGGGTTCACCTTGGGAGCTAAGGAGCAGTTACAGGAATGCAAACACAGTTCTCCTACGTGGTGACCACACTAACAGGAATACTATATCCGATAATTACTGAACATCATCTTGGTAGGATCACAGTTGCAGCACAGCTCCTGTGCAGTAAGACTTTTCCTTAAAGACCTTCAGGGAACACCAGTACTCTGGGGGATGGGCAAATGGCCACAGAGGCAGCAGCTCTGCTGGCCCCCAGCCCTATAGCACACTGACAGCACCTCTCTCAACAGGTATCTGCACTGGAGCAGGGTTAGATGGTTTCAGAGGTACCCTGGCTTCGGCCAGCTCTCCAGGTACAGACAACATGGAGTGGTTTTGCCAACCACATCCTATTCCTGTCCTGATTCACCAATTGGAGGAACAAACAGCAAATGAAAGTTTCAACAATTTGTGTGTTCAGGTTCCTCAAATGCGTCATAATTTTACATTTACCGTTAAGCGAAATTAAACCTAATGAATTTTACATTGAATGACTGTCTTGAAATTGTCTCAAGGTTTACATTTCAAAAGTATCATTTCGTACCAATTACACATCGTACAAGTGTAACTGCCATGCAGTATAAAAAAATCCACTTAAAGATTGTTTGCTTTGGCATTTAGCCTTCTTGCAGTAGTAGCTTTTATTTAAGTCAATAAAATTCTATTTGAAATTAGAATTGTGCATAGCATTTTGCAGACCAGGATTCCAATACAGAATCATCAGCAAAAACCTGTTTTCACATAAATCATAGTGAACACTCCTAATATATTACAGCAAGTGTTGCAGTGTACCTTTCTCATAGAAGTCGTCTCCAAAGAACTAGCACTATTTCATTCCAGTGTTGAGAGAGCCAAACTCTCTCTTTTCAGTACTGCCATTTATAACAAAAGAAACAGGAGACACAGCTGAAGCCTAAACATATAAATCCAGAAACTTCCTTTTGTATTTCCTATTTTACACAGTACATTTTAAAACAGAAATGGACATGCTGAAGTCAGACATTCTCAGGCAGCCACCTAATTAGCAATCAAAAATTAATTCAGAAAGCAGAAATAATAAACTAAAAAACAAACAAAAGAAAACAACAAAAACCCCGAACCACAAAAACCAAACCAACCAAAAAAACCCAAAAAAACCCAAGCACTGTGACAATACCAAAGACTTTGAAAATGTTCTGAGTAAAAAACCAAGGTTATAGGAGCTCATCAGACAATTCAGCACAGAGAATATCTTTCAGCATCTTTATCCTAGACACAAACATCACCGTCTCTGCCCCTCACTTCAAGACCTAATCTTTTCTTATCCTAAACCGAAAAAATAAAATCTAGTCCCATTGAAGGGTAAAATTTTCTGAGTAAAACTGATGGGACAGCAACAAATAACCTTTTCAAAGCAACTCTTTCCAGTACTGAAATATCAGATTGATGGTCTGCATTTCTACTCTTCAAGGTTAGAACTGCCAAGTTCATGATCAAGATGTTTCAGTCTGAATCACGGATTTTTTTGTTGTCATCAGCAGACTGAAGGGTTTTATTTATTCACCAATTTGGATGTCGCTAAAAAAAGCCAGCCGGAAAAGTGGAAATCTCGTAACCAGGACCTGATCATATTTGGTTCTCCAACTGGGCTTCAGAAGTTTTCAATAAATCCAAAGCCAGGCTTCTCACTCGGAAAGCTTAAGTAAACAAAGTTAAAGCCGTACAGATCTCTGTAAATTATTTTTAAGAATTGCTTTTCTCTGCTGCCAGTTTATCTGCTCTTCTCAAAGTTATTCAGTGCCTAGAAAACGTGGAAGGACTTCCATCTGCTACTACTTCAAAGACAGCTATCCTGAAAAGAAGCATCAACCTGTCCAAGACATATGTTTCTCAATGTATTAGACCTGCTGTCTCTGCCAAGATGTAATTAAACACTGTCTAATCTTTAAAAAGCCTGCAAGAAGTAAGTTTTAAATCCCACATTCAAGAATGACCCACACTGAATAAAGTCAAGCTTCATCACGACTTGCAACAGCCTAATCTGTTTACACCAAGGGAATTTCCTGACCCGAGGTTGCTGCAGTAAGCTTGCAGGAATTGATTCATTTGCACTACAAGCAAGCCACAAGGGCTCTTAAACTGCTTCTACAGCAGGACATTACGGCAAGGCAAATTTATACCACGGCTCTTGCAGTCCCTCCTCTCTCCTTGACTCCCCAGGCACCTGCTCCTTCTCTCCACCTTTGTCTGTCTATGCTTATTCAGCCCTGCAGTGAGTTCTTGTGAGGGGAAAGACCAGGGGAAAACTGACTTAAAACAAAACAAAATAACAAAATCAACAGTTTTTTGCTTATTTACACTGCTGAATCAGTTCACTGTAGGGCCAGCAGTAGGTGGGAGCTAGGGCAGGATGGGCATACCCAGAACAGGCAAAGCAGGTCAGGCCAGGCTGTCCCTGAGCTGCTGTCAGATTCTCCTGCAGGGCAAAAGCTCCAGCCAGTTCCTCCTGCAGTAATATTGAGATTTTAACTACTCCCAGAATCAGGGCAGTAAGGATCAGACACATAAATAAAAGGCCTTGTCTTGCTTGTACAGGCAGATGGGTTATTTTTCCCAGAAACCTGCTCTACTGAGGTATTCCACCTGCACAGCACTGCCATGGGCACAGCAGCACTACAGCTGTTGGCTGGCAGCTGAGTGGCACTGGGCAAGCAGGACATGCTTCTGTGGCCTGAAGGAGGGACTAGGGTAAATAAATGTACCCTAGTCAGAAGTCAGACCCAAAGCTGTCCTGGCAGGAAAAAGCACTGGTGTGTCCCATGCAAGTCCCACCAGGTACAAAATCCTCCCAGCCAGGATCCCAGCAAAGGACGGCACTGAGGCAGCAGTGCTCCTCACAGTCACACATGCTAGCATGACATGCTGCCAGCTTTGTCTGGCCATCTTTTTGTTTCCAAAACAACTAGGACACAAAATATTTAATTGCTGCTATTATTCTTCATTGGATAGGAGCAGATTTCTTATTTTAGAAAAATATCTGTCTCATTGTCTTTTATCACAGCATGAGAGGATAGTCAGCTGTGGTACATACTGTATATTCTGGTTTTTTTAATTTTCTCTCTTTGTGTCACGCGTTGGCTATTCTTTTTCTCCGCTTTGGCACATGTTACTAACCCTAGACCCACATGAAACACTTATTTTCAGGGAAAGACCACCATTAAAGAAAAGGTCAGGAAGGGAGGAAAGGCACCTGCATGAATGCTTTTTTGTTGAAATACAACACTCAGTCAAAAAGGATGAAGTCTGTCTCCTGAAAAAGTCAAATCCACCAGGTTAAAGGTTTGAAAGATGCAAATTGGATTTTGAGTGTTTTCCTCCAGACTAAGGGCAGGCATTAAAGAAAAGAAAACCAGAATAGGACAACACTTTAGGCTGATTCACAAATCTAAACTCACACGACGCATGAAAAGACTCCTATATGTACAGTCAAGGTTGATATAACCAAAGCTTCTCCTGCCCGAATTCCAAAGCATTGGAGTGCACTAATTGTGTTTCTCTGCTGTACAGATACAAGAGAAACAATTTTTTTTCAACAGATGACAAACACTGACAGCTTTATTTATTTATTTAACTTTCAAAGCAGAGTCATTTTTAATGGATCTATAATTCACAAGCTCTTTAATTAATTTTCCTCAAGCTTCCTAGAAAGACAGACTTGGCTTTCTGCATTGAAAAACAAGTCAGTCAAGTTCTAGGCAAAAAAACCTCAACCAAACTTTTCAAAGTCAAAGCCATAAATGAAACAAAAATGGGATGTTATTAGGAACACCGGCTGCAATTTCACCACATAAGGTACTTCCAGCGTTACACAATCTTTAAGTTGCTCTTATTTTTCCTTCCAGCCTTCAATCAATTTTGGCTTGCTATAATAATAATAATTTAAAAAAACCCAGAATTTAAAATTCTTCCCTTATATTGCTTTTTGCCTCACCACACTATTGATTCTGCTTCCTGTGCTTTTCTTGTGATTTTTCTTTCTTCTGACTCTGTTAATTGAGCGCTCCATATCCAGGAGACAGCTACAGTGCCTACAAGTACAGGACTGAAATCTGAGTGGAAGCAACAGTGAAACTGGAAAAAGTCCCTGAAGAGCTGACAGGCTGACACTTTGTTCCTTCTGGACAGCAGTTTCACATCAAGCAGAAAACTCGAGGGATCCATTTATTTATTTATTCTGGACAACAACCCCGGTGCTTAAATAGCCATTGAACTCAGCTCTTCATAGAGAAAATGCCCTCCTCATTTCTCCAGGGAATTAATCTCAAGCGTCTGGATAACAGTAACATAAAGTAACCTACCCATGTCTTAGTACCAGGGCACACCGCTTCTCCAGTCTGCACTTTTAACAAAGTCACAATTACAGTGCACAGTGCTCCAGCAGAGCTCCCTCCTCCACTGCACCGCGGCGCTTCTCAGGTCCTCGTCCAGCCGAGGCATGCGCAAACACTGCGCTCTCCTGCTGCTTCTGCCAGAGATTATTCTCCTCAGAGGATAAACAACAGCAGAATGAAATGTATGTCCTTAACCTAGTACACTGATTATGTGAGCTAAGCCACTGATGGAGATGTGTCTGCACTTAAACGCCCTACTGCAAGGGAGAGGGCTGAGGCATTACTGTACGAGAGAGTGGTCTCTGCCATGGGAATAGGGCAGAAGGCTGGAAGGAGAAGCCACAAGAATTGTTAGCCTGCCACGAATTCCTCCAAGCACAAGCCAGTTAGAGAGAAATGCTGGGACATCCAGGAGATGAGGACACCACACAGAGAGGTGCAAGAGCATGGATACAGAATCTCTGATGTAGGTACTGGACCATGCTTTCTCCCACAGTTCAGCAAAGGCACTTCATCAAGGGACAGCTATATTTCCAAGGCACTGCACTTTCTTCAAACACCCTTTTTCTCTAGAATGCTATTGGGGACTTTTTATCAAGGCCAAATTCAAGAATTTTTGAAAGAACACTTGAAAGATTCCTTACTGGATGTGTAAGTGACTGAAGCAGACATATGGCTTATATATCCAAAACTGGGGTAGTGGTGCAAAGATCTGCACATCATTCATTAGGCTTCAGTAAACCGATTTCTTCTCTCACGATTCATACCATTCAATTCTGAACCAGAATTCAAAGAATGTGAACTAACGAGTTTCCAATATATTAGCAAGCACTTAGGTCTCAATTTATCTCTAAAAACTACGTAAGTGTCTGTACAAGTCATTTAAGAAAGGACCAGATGTTCTCAAAAGACAAAAACATAGCTCATACTTTTAGGTCCATCAGTAACTGCAGCATATAACTTATGAACAAATTCATTCACAATGCAACATCAAGGAGTTTTCTTAAAAAAAAAAAGAAAAATGAGTGATATGAGCACTGGTATAGCGTGTATGATTAAACTCTGTACACCGTCAACGACTCAAATGAAGAATTAAAACAAAAGTGAACTTTTTATTGTATCTGACTAAATAATACACACTTGTAGAATTACTGCAATGAGCACTGCCTGCAAATTTCATGCTTTGAGTGAAATTTAATTAACTTGAACTAGTAAAAATCCCACAGGGTTATAGTATTTGTAAGTGAGAAAATAGGAGTCATGTCTGCGTGACTGGGAATGGGAATTTGGCTAGCCGTGTTTAATTATGGCTCCTCTGGAAAGGCACATAAATATTTATGTGAATTTGTGCACTGACATTTGTTGCTGGACTTGAACATTCAAAGTCATTACAGATAACTTCTAAATGCACCTTCTACATACACACAGCTTTTCCTCTATGCACATCCTGTTGCTATAACTTGGCTTGTTTTCCTGACAAGCTAACCTGTAGGGATAGGCAGGAAAGGGAAGTAAAGCACTATTCATTCCTAGGTGATTTATGAGCCTATGTGTCCTTCCTTCTGCAGCAGAAAGTTGGCACACACACGCACAAAAAAAATGAGTGAATGTCTGTGCCCTCACTGGAAGAAGCATCTGGGGAAAAACCAAATCCAACCCTGACTGCTGTCTGTCTTAAGTGCAACTCCTGAGAATGTCACTGCTCCTCTCATTTCTAGCACTAGCCCATCCTGTTTTCAAGTGCTGCCAGGACACAGATGAGGAACAGGGCAGCTAAAACTCAATAAGCCAACAGCGTCAGCGCGATACGCTTTATACGTACAACTTCTCTCTGATAATCTCTGTAAAAAATGTAGCTTCCTACTAGGAAAAAGTAAAAATATTTTAAAAAATCAGTCACTTGGACACGGCCTGCACGGATGCATGCACATGTGTTACGGGAAGCTTTTGCTACCAGCCACCCTACACAACAGAGCATTAGCTTAGACCCATGTAGCAAGAAAAAGCCATTTAGCAGCTGTCTTACAGCAAGAGGGAAAAAACACCAACAAACCAGCAGAGGGAACAGACACTTTACAATTTATTCTTACAGTGAGGCTATAACACCACTTCAGCTGAGTCAAAGAGTTGCAGGTAAAAGGCAACATTTTGGATTTAACTATCCATTTTAAACGCTCCCTTACAGTCTAAAGTCATCGGTTGTACGAGCAGCTGAGACTATGCAAAGGAATTTGGAAGAGAAAAGCCCCTCTCATTTCCTTTCAGTGGCAGTAAGATTTCAGCTGTGCAACAGACTTACGAATCTATTTGACATTGCTCGGATTAAAATAACACCAATTTAAAAAATCCCTGAAAGTGTAATTACAGTTCTGAACAGTTACAAGTAAGAAGGTAAGACAGAAGGTATGATTTTGCGGACAGAGCATACCCAGACTGTTGGAGCTGGTCTGGAACAATTAAAAGACACACTTTAAATGGTAAAAATGCAAGCTGTGTTCTGAGCTGGGGAAATTCCAGGTGTACTCTAACCTCATCTGATTGTCATAATCACAAGTGTAACAACTGCAATGTTCCATCTTAATTGCATTGACGATTGACCAGTCATAAAAAAAGTACCTCAAATAAAATTAATTCCTTAGGCTTTTTGTCACATTGACAACACACAAGATTTCCAGCAACTGAAATGGAAAAATTGATTTAAATTATATTCTGCTGCAATATCTGCATCAAACAAACATCTTCTAACCTTCCAAGGAGCTTTAGAAAGAGCCTAGTTTTATTCTCCTTTGGCATACTTGAAGACTTGGTATAAATTAATTTCAAATGGGCTGCCTTCAATGGTACAGTTTTTCCAGGATTCAGGACAGTATGTTGAAATGCTTCAAAGGCACCTCTGCTCCAGAAGACAGTGTGTAGGGATGTGTAAAATAAGGATGAGCGTTCATGCCCTAATGGCAGACATCATGTCCCTCAAAGGGCCTGTACGCACTCTGGCCATCAGAAAAGTGAAGGAAATTCAGTGGAAGTACTGAGGAAAAAAGATGCAAACAGATTATATGAGTTGTGATTCGTCTGTAGTGAGGGAAGCAACATAGAACAAGGAAGATTTATACTTATCACGAGAGTACTGTAATTCCAATAACCTTTTCCACTCTTGCATAAATTGAGCCCCCAGGCACCTGATAAAAGGCATGCACAGCACTTTTTCTGAGCAGCTGGAGAGCTCCTACTGCATACCATTTTTTTTAAACAGTTCTCCCACAAAGCTATCCAAAATTGTAGCAGTGCTGTTTCCAGAAAATCACATCCCAGCTCAGCCATAGAACAGCCTGTGGCTGCTCTATAAACAAAGTGGTTCCGTATCATTTAACAATTAGTGGTCATTTTAAGGTGAACCAGTTAAGATTTTTCGTTCAGTGGATCCCTCTGTGATCACTCCTACCAGATCTGCATCAAGTGACTCAGACAAAGGAAGGCTGGTTACATAAACAGAAGGTGGGTGGCTTAACAACCTTGATCTTATCACAGACCTGTCAGTGGAGAGAACTGCACGTTACTGCAGAGCTAACTCACATGTCAATGCACTAGAAAGGAATCAGATGTTTTCCACAACCTCCGATTTGGGAATGTCTTGCAGGGTTATTTATTGAGCCGGTTCAGAATACACAGAATAGCTTCTGAGCCTGTGGTTTCCAGTGCTTCACCTGCCTAGCCTTGCCAAGGCCTGCTACTGAAGAGTCAGGAGAGGAAAACTGAGAATGAAGTCAATTATAAACTTGGAATGTTCCAGGATTTCAGAGCCTATACACTTTTGAAAATTAAAGGAGGGAAAAAAAAAAAGAGAAAAAAGATAAATCTCACTATTTCTGTTAACACCTGACTGGAAGCAAAATTATTTTACAAATCTGACATCACTACAGCCCAACACTCAGAGGTGCTCCATTTTGGCACTTGCTCATTCTTCAGTCAACAGCAAACTTTCTAGCACACTGCTCTAGCTTTCTAGGATGCATGTTAAGAAAAATAAAATCTTAAAAATCCACACTTAGCCTCTCAGATCACTGCCTGTGTAACTTACAGGAATAACAGGTTAGAATGACCAAGCTATAAATGAGAAAGATACATCACAGTTGGACATCCTAACTGGTCTGAAAGCCTTTGCCAAGCTTCCACAGGCTTTTGAAACACAACCTATGATTTTCAACAGCATTTCTACCTTTTTTCTCCCAACAGTGAAAGAGAAGCAGTATGCCCACTCATTCTGCTACTGTGCATTGGAGGGACACCCCTGCTTCCTTGCTCCAAACTGAGATGTCGTCTTCTTTCCAGCACAGCTATTTCCAGAGCTTGTTTACCAGTTCATTCAAGTCTAGAATTTCTAATTTTGTGGCATAATCTGTAGCTCAGCCACCCATGAAACTGCTGAGCAGCCTGCAATTGTGTGCAAATCCACACCATGGCTTGTGCTGCCTGAGTTCAGGTACAGTCATTAGTGACAGCATACAGCACTTTAATGGGAAACTCTTTAACCTGCCAGGAGCATTTGCCAGAAAAAATATCTCTTCCCTTCCTCTCCTTCCCCCTAAATAGTTTAATTAATAGCAAAGTCCTAGCTTCAGCTCCAGAAAGTGACAAAAGCAGGGAGCCTGACAGGGAAACAGACAGCATAGGACATGAACAGCTGGAAGGGAAGGCTTGCTTCCCTTCCTTTATGTACTGGCACTGCCCAGTGTGAGCCCACACTCCCACTCTATTCCCCAGGCTCAGGCACCACAAGAGGCACTCTGCCCAGTAGATCTCCCAAAGGAAGCAGGGGCAAAATCAGAGGGCACATCCCACTGACAACAGCACACTTGGCAGTCTCCAGAGAGAAGGCAGATGGCTTGCCTGGTAGAGGGCTCAGGCAGATGCTGGCACCAGCCTGCCTCGGGCAGCAGCATGTGAAAGGAGAGGGGTTGAAGGGGGAACTCCTGCCCTCAGCCCTGAGAACTCTGGTGTCAGCTGACGGCAGAGAGCCCTAAGGAAGGGAGCTGTGCTGAGTCAGCCGCAGCATCTGCCCTTCTCCACAACCACCCAGGAAAAGGCTGCTCTGCGGTCATAGCCAAGGCAATGACCCAGTGAAATGAAAGTGACCCGGATGCAACAGCCTCCCCACCCTCAAAGTAATCAGATTTGCTTTCTCCCAAGACTTCCACATTTGCTGAATGTACTTGGTCCCACATGAGTTGCAATGAGCAAGCAGAGCTATCTGCAGTAAGACTGGCACGCCTCACCTGCTGCAAATCCAGACACCAGCACAGGCACTACTCAGCCACCTGTGACCCTGCTCAGGGCTCCCACACGTCTTCCTCTCCCTCTCAGCCTGTCCAAAGAAGAATTCCTCTCAGGGCCATCTTAGGGCTTCCCACCCCAATGGGTAAGACTCAAACCTGCTGTCCTTCAGCTGAGCAACAGGCTGTAGCACCGTGCATCCATCCATGCTGAGCTAGCAAGTGCAGAACGCCCATCCTTCCTCTCTGCATGTGCACACAGCAACAAATCCAAACAAAAGGCATTCTGAGAAAAACACAGCTTTTCTCCTGCCTTGTCTTAACCTGTCTTCCTCCAGCCCCCAGTCTACACCGTCCTCTACATTTAGCTGCTGGGCAGGCCGTATTTTCCCTTCCAACCACCATGGTCAGAGTTCTCCTTAGCATCCCTTCACCATTTCTCTCTCCAGGAGATTTCAACACTGTTTCCGGCACCCTCCTCCAATAAGGAGTGGCCCATCAGGGCAGAAATCTCCTCAGCAAAGATAGTAGAGGACCTACCCAGCATTCCACAATGCGCAGCTCCAGCTCTGTGCATCACACTACTGCTGAGTGTAGCATATTGGGAGCCACTGAACCCTCCTGGGAAGAGCTTCCTGAGGATTCTTGTTGGTCCCTCACCATACAAGACATGTGCTAACTGCCCAGAAGCACAGGAACTCACTTTGCAGATTGGTAGGAAAACCTATTTCCAGGCACGAAAACACTTCTGGAAGACAACAGAGGCTCCTCCTGTTCCACATCAGCATGAAAGAAAAGTTCTTTAAAGCTGCATGTGTTTGCTCAGTGAAACAGGATTTGCTGCCTTTTGTTCTCCTAGATGATGCCAGGAGGAGAAAGCCCTGGGCTCATTTCTCCTCTGCTTGCCTCTCTCACGGTAAGCACCATCACCTGCACAAAGCCCGTCTCTTCCTGCAGCTTCATTAAAAATTTCACCTGAAACACCTCTTCCAACAAAACTATGGCAGCTGCAGGGAAAAATTTCAGTTTAACAAATCAACATCCCAAGGTGGTTCCTTCAGATAAGCCCTGAGCAGCTCCAGGCAAGAGGCTGTACCTGGAGGCCACAAGAAGTGAGCTCATCGCAGGTCTGAGAAAAGCCTGCAGAGGAGCACAGGCAGCTCCGTGCTGCCCCCCCCCAGAAGGCAGGGCTCATCCCTGGAGCACTCTGCACCTTAGGGCAGACAGCTCAGAAAACAGCACTAGGCTACAAAGAAGAGTGTGGTTTGAATGGTGAAGGCAACTCAGTCTTGGCAGCTCTGCGTTTTAAAGACAGCACTTTGGTGCTCTTCCCACTCCGAAAGCATCCTGAACAGTTATTAACAATTAACTCAGGCAGGTCATAAATCTAAGCACAACTAGCAAGCTCAACATGGTGTAAAAGGATCCCAGAGGCAGACTAATTACCTTTGCAGGCTCTGCAAACCTATGCAGTTTTCTTCTACGCAGTAGCTTTGGAAACTTTGGCTAATGGCTGAAATTAACAGGTCAAACTTTCCACTTTCCATTGTTCTGTTCAGGGCAACCAGCTGGGAATCCAGGGGCAACAAACCTCCAGGGGAAGAGATCAAGGCCATTTAGGGAAAAGGAAGAGGGCCTATGAGTCATAAGAATACTCCACACACTTTTCTGAATCCACCAGAAAAGATAGTGAATAAAGACTGAGAGGAAGCCTAACAGATTGCGAGGACTAAAATCAAAACCCACCTCAAACATGAAACCCTACTACTCCCATTCTCTTGACCCTTTAGGGATTACTACTCTATACTAAGGTAGCAACTTTTGTTAAAATTAAAGTATTTAATACAGTAAAAACCCACTCTCCTCATCTCTTGAGACAGGTCAGAAGATTTGTCAGAGGCACAGGTGCTGCATCTTTCACATTTTCTCACCTCCACAGAGGTGTGCTGATGTTCAGCCTGCAGCTAATTTCACATGGATTCCTCCTAGCATGAACTAGCTCTGTTTAGGCATTGTCTATCCAGACAGCAGTGGTTATAGCAAACACCTGAATTTCAGAGGGGGTGGGGATGAAACATCAGACTCAAATAATTGCTCTGGACCAAGTAGTGCATGAAGCAATCGGAACATGCCATTTTCTGAATGAAAGCCTGGGCTGACAAGCTATTATCTGGTCTAAAGCAACACATACACTCTTTCACTCCAGTCATAAAAAGGCCCATAATGAAACTTTTACTTAGTTGGCATTTCCCCATGAAAATCATCAGTCGCAGTCTCTTAAAAGTTAAAAAAAACCCCCCATCAACTAAGAAAAACTGACATGCTTCACTGGGCTCTGAAAAATCCTGACAAGCCTATTATCCAGCTGAACATCACCCTGGTAATGGCTGAAGCCCCCTTCCATGGAAACCACACAGGTTAAATTACTGCCCAATAGAAGTGTAATGTCTTCAGTGGTAGTTTCATTTTTTGGTGAAAAATTCTCTCTAGAGATTACATGAGCAAAGGCAAGGGAACCAAAAAATTATCTTGGGTGCCATATCAGGTATAACAACAAAGTGCAATGCAGAACAAACTCCTGTCTGTTGCAGTCAGGCCTCTTCCCCTTGGCACAGACCAAAAATAAAACATAAACCGTGGAACTTAGTACTACAAAATACTGTGCGCAAAGTAAGAATAGTGTGCTAAATCTTGATGGGTTAGACACCATCCACAATAGTGAGTAAATAAAATTTTATGAAGATCTGCACAGCAGCTTCCAGGATATAATTAGATAATACTTTTCCAGAGCCATAACGAAGAGGAGGAAATTTCATGTTTTCTTTGGTTGGTGTGGTGCTACCTGTTAATTACAAACAGCCAAAGAAGCAGAAGATGATCTCTGGAACACATCCAAGGGATACAGATTAGGCTGGTGGCATTGTGCATGTACTCTCCAAAGGCAAGGCCTCCAGGGAGGGTTTTCAAGTGTTCTGGCTACAAGTTTACTAGTCACCCCAGATGACTGTATGTACGTAGACATTTCTTACATGCTTTCCCTCAAGTTTCTCCCAGATTTTTTTCCCCCCTCACGAAAGGGATAACAGCAACTACAACCAAACAAAAACCCCGAAATACCGAACCAGGAAATAAAAAGAGTTGATAAAACGACTTCAGGGTCTTCTAACATATTTTTACTGTAACTTTACAATCCTGAGGCAGGGACACAGGATATTTCTGCAAGTAATAGAGGAAGTTCCGAAAAAGTGCCAGAATACGAACTGCTAGAGGCAGCCAAAGTGGTGAGTCTCCCACTGAGCTCAATATTGCAGGGTGAAATCTACTCCCATTACACATTATGGCTATGACACAGGTAACTTATAGGTTTAAAAAACAACAGGCAAACACAAACCATGTTATAACTTTTAAAATGAACACTGAGACAACTTCACAGGCTGCTTTGTAGCAACATAAAGAGACAGCCGCAAAATCCTCCTTACTAAAATTCGGGCTAAAGCTTTTGCAATCAATAAAATTCTGGTTTGATCTGTTTGAACAAAAGCAGGAAGCCAGAGAAGAGCAAACCACATACTTGATAAGAACACATTTGTATGGGCAATGGAGGAATACTCACGCAGTGCGTACAGGGAGAGGACTATTCCAGCCAGGCAAAATCCCTCGAAAAACCTGAGTGTGCTGAACATGGTCACATTCACTGAGAGTGCCACAGTCAGTCCAAATATCAAAATGAATATGACAGAGAAGAGCAGTACAGGCCGTCGACCAACCCTAAAAATGTGGAAGTATGGAGAAACAGTGTTAAAAGCCACGATGAACATAACTCTGGATCATTAAAACTGGCAAAGAAGGGAATAAGTCAGGCAATCCCTTCCAAGTATTGCCTCCCATTTTTAATGCTTATTCCATTCTTCTCTTTTTTTTCTTACTAAATCCCAGATTTCTCTGCCAGCTTTACATTGACAAGTTCATTTCAAAAGGGATTAAGCAGAGACAGCACACTGTATTAGTGTTTGATTTAACCAGTATTTTTAAAACAACAAAGATAAACAAGGAAGCATCTAGAAACTACTGTAAGGTCATAAATAAGACCCTCGGAGATGAAAATCAACTTCTCAGAGCTTTCTGTAGCAGCACAGGAGGATATATGGTATCATATGCTGTATGGCATAAATATACTATTAGCTGCAGAGGTCTCCTCTGCCCAATAGACATGTGTTCCTCAGTCTCATCTACAAGAGCAGCTAGCTCAAAAAGCTACTTTTCTTGGTCTTGTTTGTTGAGGAGAAGCCTAACAAACATGGACTGAGCACAAAACAGGGCTCGTGTCACTTCCCTGAGCCTTAGAGAGCAGATAACAACACTTACAGGAAAACTGTGAGCTCCAAGTACCCTTCAGCTTGTATTCCCATACCAGCTGGAGAGAGCCACAAAACCAGCCTGACTGGAGGGCAGGGTGAGGAATAAACCACTTCAAAAATCATAACATGCAACAGGGGCAGAGGACTTGCAGCCCCCCTTTGCTGCTGCAACCTGTAGTTCCATGTTTCGGTCCAGTGCTGACGAGGAGGAGGAGTTATGCTACCACTGGATGTAGGGGCAGCTGCTACAGAGTTTAGCTCTTTCATGTCCAAGGAACATGAGATTTTTACATCTCTTATTCATATGTTTAGTGTTTATAATTCCCCTTTCTCTCCCCTCTTTCTGTGCAAGTAGAATGATATGAAGCACCAGAGCACACGGCTATTTTTAAGCAAGAATTGGAACGTTACGTGGAGATTTCCAAAATTTTTCGACTTGTCAACTCCCACAAGTTTTCCAGTGGAACTGAGGATCCCTTTTAGTCAGCTCCATATGCCATTTTTGCAAAGAATACACGAACTTGCTTTTCGTAGGCAGCTTTCACAGACCCATTCAAAGCAGACTGTCAGCTGCAAGCCAACCATCAGGTTGAATGTCAGCGCATTAAAGAGCATTTAAATCTCACAACTCAGTCCAGTTTCACATGCTGTAGCATTTCTATTCTATTGTTTCAGCAGATTGTCATCAGCAGTTATAAAATACTTTACGTATACGCATTCACAATTAGAACCTTGGATTTTGCAGTACTTAAAATAAAAGAGGGAGTGAAGAGCTGAAAAAGAGACATCATTATAATTTTTTGCATTTTGGGGAACTGGAGGAGTGTACCAGCCATCATTCAGGCTTTTTCAAAGTCACACCTGAGAAAGTTTTGTCATGGCTCCTTGCATGAAAACAGGTTTATTATTGTTTTCAGCTGTAGTATCACCTGTGGGGCCCCTCAAAGATCTAAACTTGTTGGCATTAGCAATTCAAAGCTTTTAAAGCAGAACCAACACGCAAGCTGAAGAAAGCAAGGTCAAAGCAGGCTGCTCTCCATCAGTAATCTCTGTGTACAAGCACAGCCCGCTGGAAGATGAGCTGCAGTGGAGCTGAGGGTGGGAACACAATGATCACTGACTCTGTGATGCACAACACACTGGGGACACGCTGGACACTGGGGCAGTGACTGCTGTGTGTGCTTCAGATTTTGTATTTACGGAACACAAAGCACTTGGGGAGGGAGGGGAAGGACCTCATGTAAAACCTCGAATACAGAAAAAAAAAAAGCTTATGAACTTTGTGTTATCAGCTATCTGTGCAGACTTTTGCAGCCCCGTTTTCATTATGCCAAGCTGTAATTCATACCAATTAGTATTTGTGGAAGTGTTTTGCAGATGAAAGGCATTATGCAAACACTCAGAATTAGGAACTTAATTCTCATCACAAGCCTGACCTGCCATTCCCTGATTTTGATTGAAAAAGACCTCATGCTTAGCATACTTCAGTTCCCTTCCTCCCCTCCTCCCCCCTCTGTACTCAAGGTTATCCATCGTTAGGACACAGAATTTCTTCTACCATTATACAAGTTACGCAAATAGATGGTTGCTACTAATGAAAAAAAAAAATTGAAAATCCAGGAGCCTCTCGAACCCGTAAAAACCAAGTGAGACCAAATAAGCTCCCTGGTAAGAGGCATTTCCTCACAAACACAAAACTAGTCATCTTCTTCACCAAGGCATGCAGCACACTTCTCAAAAAACAAAGCTCCAGGGCAGCTATCAGCAATATATTTGGTGATCCAGCACTGTTTTGACAGGATGGTGTCTTATAGCACAAAAAAAAGCTTTTTATATGCAGACAGAATTATCTGTCTAACAGTACATGGAAATGCTTGTGAGAAATTAAACCATACACAATTTACCTGGTAAAACAGCCCCAGGATGCTATCTGCTGCCATCCAAACTGTTCCAGAGAGAGATTACTGTATCACAGAAGTCTCAGCCTACACTGCACGCTATTATCTAGATCAAATGCTAAATGCTGCCTGCACAGGTAAATAACCAGGGATACAAGCAACCCCAGGCTTTTGAAGAATCTGCAGCCCACATGGTGTGATAAGCAAATGCATCAAAAAGATATTCCTAACGTCAGAGTTGCACCACAGGGGGAGAGTGAATGGGTTGAGGACAAGACCTGTTCTTCCCATCCTCCTACACACGTACCTTGACACCCTGAGATAACTAAGCTTTGCTCTCACAGCTGATCAAATTGCTCTTCCCATGCCATTCTTTGCCGGCTCTCTCTTGGTTTTGGGACTGGAACTGCCTCAAAGGCTCCAAAAAGCATCAGAGCAGGTGCAAAGCAGGGGCACTACAGGGCAATGAGATGTACAGACCTACTCTCTTGATGCTACGTGAACACCAAGCCCACCTGCTCCAGGAGGAAGCCTTCCACACAAACCTCATCAGCTTCTCTCCAGAGCAGGCAGAATTGCCAGCAGCACTCTGCCTGTGGAACAAGTAACTTATTCAGGCATTGGTCACAGCTGGTCTTCCCACAGCCAAGCATGTTTTCAGACCTTCTTCCTGTAGATTTTCCTCACAGAGATATCCCAGTGTGCACACGTACTGTGTTTTGAACATGGAGCACTGAGTTTACTTAGCAAATTGCCCTAACACACTCTATGCCTTCACCTCACTCAGCTTTAAAAGCTTCTTTCAAAAAGTAAAAGCAAAGCCCCTAATGGTACAAAAACTCCAAAGCATCTTCTAATTATCTAAACTGGAGAATGGTATATAAATGAAATGAAAACAGATTTTGAAATTTTGTAACACTTTTTATACATTACTCTCTTAAATCTCTCTTACTCTTTCTTGGGACTGACATCCTTTTTCACTTCATTTTCTCTTTCTACCAGGTACAATCTGTAC
Organism: Oreocharis arfaki; assembly: GCA_013398015.1. Classification (NCBI taxonomy): domain Eukaryota; kingdom Metazoa; phylum Chordata; class Aves; order Passeriformes; family Paramythiidae; genus Oreocharis; species Oreocharis arfaki. The sequence continues at coordinate 112,823 of VZRR01007611.1, forward strand.
AACCCCTTTGTATCCACCTCTTTACACAACCCCACACCTTAGCAGAAATTCAAACTATGATTAAATAGAAAAGTAAATTCCATTTAGGTCCTCTTTTACCAGCCCCAAATGCTACTGCTAAGTGACAAAAAACCTATTGAACAGAGGAGCCCTGCTGCACCAGGTGCATCAGCTGGCAATGTGGACCGAACAGGAGTACAAGGACCAACGTTGGTGGCAGCAAACCATGTCCATTCTAGTCACCCACAAAAGCGTCCCTGCTCTCTCCAGCCACCAAGTTATCCTTTTTCTCCTTTGCACCACAGCTGGAAACCCATTCTTCTAAATTCACTAGACATTTCTAGATATTTGAAAATCGGGGTAATTTTATGCTGCATTAGCTCAGCTAAGCAGCTTGCAGAGGGGTCCAACAAACTCATGTGGCAGCACAAGGTACCCGCTGGGGACAGAAATGGATGGAAGCACAGGATGCTCCTTTTGGTGGCAGAGAGCTATTAAATCTGCTCACTGCAATCCTCTCTCAAAGCCAGCGCCTTAGGCAACAAGTTGTTCACTTATTTGTGGCTTATTTGTCAATTACAGCAGCACTTTCCTAACTTGGTAATAAGTCTGCTTTCTCCACACTGATTCCTTTTTAGGAAAGCCAAGCGAGATCCCTTATTTATTTCCCCTCTATACTTTCTATGAGTTCTTAGAGCCCCGTTTTACTGTGGTATTTTAATCAAATTCGACTGTATTTCATGCATGTTTCCTACTTCACGGGAAAGTCATGATTCGTCTCTTGCCCAAAAATTTTCAGCAATTATTCAGGAATTAAGACACAATTTTGCTAGGAATGCTTGTTCCAAATTACTGCAGAGCTGCAGGAGGCCTTTTCTTTCCCAACTGACTGGCGAGTTGCTGAGGTTTTACAAGATTTCCCTAGTAGGCAACCCTTCTTCTTTTCCTGCTTTAATGAATGGCGAAAGAGTTAACTTGGGGCCACTTTAACGCCAGCATTGGCAACTATGCTGGAAGGCACTGAAGTGACTGGGACAGCATTGCAGAGCTATTGTTTCAAGTGCTTCAAGTTTGCACTGAAATCACTTGAGTCATCCATGTAATTTTTTCCCCCTCTTCTGCACTACAAGACCATCTTTTTAAACAAAAGCTGAACCCTCAGCATCACTGGGGTATCCAATAATGTTTTAACTGCCTAAATTTAAGGAATTGCAATCTACTCTAAGTTTAATACCCCAATACTAGCAGCACTTAAGTCAGCAAATCCTTAACACTACATCACAATGTTTGCCTAACAAGAACTTTAAAAAAAGAACAATGGAAATGTTTGCAAAAAACAGCCTTCAACTCACCAAAAGATACTGTGTAAGCACGAGACTGACATTACATTAGTCATGTATTCAGTGAAATCAATGCCGCTTCCAATTTCTTTCAGTCCTCTCTCTTGATTAAGGAAACAAAAACCAACCCTAAACTAAATACTTCGCTTGTATAATTAGAAAATACTTAATTCTATACCAGCTTTACAGCTGCAATAAATTGTGTCAATTGGAAATAAGTAAGTCAAGTATCAAATAGTTCGTGCTACTTTTCTTGATATAAATTACTCAGGTCCAATTAACACACTTCTACACTGTTTGTCCATCATGGTTTTTCAGAACCTCAAACATCATTATGCAGAGGTTCTTAATGAATGTAAAGTAGAAGGCAATCAAAACAACATTTTATACTCTTATTTATTAATGGTTGCATAGTATTAAAAGATTTTCTGCTTACCAATCCGCTATACATCCTGTTATCAAGTGGCCAAAGATTATTCCTACAAGCAGCGAGAACTTAGCAATGTGGACTTTCCAGGCAGAATCACAGACAAGATCCCACTGAAAGAAAAAAAAAAGGAGACAGATCAACCAAAATAAATTAGTTTCTCAGATGTGTTTAAACATACTCATACAGTGTAGAGTTTCTTCCAAATGTCAATCCTAGCACAAGTGCAAGGAAATAGCAGAGGAGAACTTTCCCCCTCAAGTCAAACCGCAGACCCCAAGAAGCAAATCAAAGGCTCATTTACCTCAGTGAGTTTTATCAGATCCTTAGCTATAAGATGACAATATCCAACACTTAGGTGTCCCCCTCTCCAGGCCACAGGAGTTTAGCCTAAGGGGATATCTCCAGCAGGCACTGGCAGTACCACTGCTGCTGCTGGAGTGTCTCACCACGGCAGCCCCAGACACCCATTACCAGTGCCCCGTGAAGCCCACCAGCAGCAAGCCCGACAGTTTAAGAGCAAGTGCTCCAATTAATCTACTCAGGGCTGCTTGGAAACATGGGGAAAAGCATCTGCCTTGCCACAGACCCCTAATGGCCATTTACTCTAGACTCTCACAGAGTCAAGACACTTTCACTTTCAGAAAAGCATCTTGATTTCCCTAGGTGGTGGAAGCGGGATGAAGACTAAATAAAGGCACAGCTCGTCAGGAGAAGTCCTGGCATGGAGCCAGACGGAGCAGCTGGAAATCCCAGCGCAGCCGTGCAACTTCTTGCAGCCTCACAGTGACTTTTCACAGCTCAGAGACCAGACAGGATCTGAACCTCGACAATAAATCTATGCTGATACTGAAATTAACCTTTCTGTCCAAAGAAAATGGAAATGGACCATTTCAGGCAACCTGCCACTAGGGCACTGCCGCATTACCATGAGAAAGATAGGAAAAACAAGGTTTCCAGTGAGGCTTCCCTAAACTCCAAGCCATTTTCCTCTGAGGCAGAGGAAACCAGAAGAACCAGACTGCGTTCCTGGCTTTAGCCCAACATCCTCATTGCCCTCAGACATCTAGCGTAATCTTTCTTACGTGTGAAGTGTGGATAGTTACGATTATACCCTTGAATAAATGTAAGAAGATATGTTTGTCCATGGTTTGTGAAGTGTTCAAATATCGATGGTAATGGCAGCCATACACATTTCATGATAAATAACTACAGCCAACTTTGGATAGTCAGATACTCCAGAAGTGAAACTTTGCAGAATAAATGGCTGTTTGTGTGTAATGCAATAGTAGCAGCCCTTCTGACACCAGTAACTGAAGTTACACAGCCAAAACCACAAAGTATGCAATTTATTTTTAAAAGTCAGATGCAACTTCAAAAAGACTTCCCTCAAAAGAATTCAATTAGATGCACTGCACTTTTAAGCATTTCCATGATGCACAGCCCTTCCACAGACAAGGCAAGACTCAGCCCTCTGGTCCAACCACAGATGTCTTTGCTACAATACACCATCTCACCAAGAGGTATAGCAATATTGTGGCCAAAAGAAATGTGCCAGCATTCAGGCTCAGGCTTTTTGTTTAAGTTAAATGTGTTTGAGTTTCCCACTGCACTGATTTGTAGAAGTTGGGACATATAATGTCTTATCTTCCACCCTACAGACTGGAGGCACTAAAGAACCATAAGCAAGTAGTACCAGCAAGGATTTTTTCCACCAAATAGCTGTGATTAATTTGCAGCAAACAACTCAGGAAGGCAGTGAGAATTGCTCTCCAAGAACGTTGACTTTTCAGAAGGACCTAGAGGAAATGCAATTACTGATACTAGCAATCCCAGAACCAATCTCCAGCTAGCAAACAAAAATATTTGCCCAGACAAGCTGCAAACAAAACAGAATTTGGAAGATATATCCGAGGCAGAGGCAGGCTTTAAATTTCTCCAGGTTCATTTTCACAACCCAGAAGGTTGAGAAAACTGACTCCTAAAACTGAGAAATTATTTTTGTTTGTAGAGAAATTAATTTTATTAAAACCAGTCATATTTATATGAGAACAGATTTAAAAATACAGTCATTAATTTTTATATTAATTGACGTCAGAGGAACAGTAGTGTCCTCCAAGAGCAAAAAGAAAAATGAGATGTCCTGGTGCCTTTCCATTTCCACAGCTTACTGTTGCTAGCCAATGATAGCCGGCCCTCACACAAGCCCCAGGCAGAGAATGTGAAGCACCAGATTACACGCAGGCAAAGGCTTGTGGTTGGAAGAGCCAAAATCTCATGAAGGGCTGTTGCGAAATTTCAGGCCAGGACAACAGATGTCAAGCCCCTCTGGCACACTGACACAGAGTAAGAGTTTAAAAGCAGGACAAAAGTCCGTCTATCAGCTCGTCCTTCAGCGGTGCCCAAAACACACCCACTCCTTTCGATAACTTATCTGCAAGTCATCCTTTGTTTGTTTATTTTTGAGGCTATTGTCCAACTCCCCAGCTGCTCTGAAAATAAAAACCTGTATTTCCTTGCAAACGCTGCATCTGGCCCCTTCCTGCTCTCTGTCAAGTGCTCACTGCAGGCCAGCAGAAATCAGAGCTGATCCCCCAAGCCCACACGGGCAGACTCACGTGGGAATTGGCTGACCAGGCAGCCCCTGACCTTCCCAAAATATCTCCCTCTGCAAAACCCTCTAAATTTGTAAACAGACAAATAGTGAAATATATCAACACACAGTTCTGGAGAATCTGCCACGACCCCAAATTACTTGCTCAGTACTAAGAGCTGAATTATATCCCAGTTTCTCCTCTGGCAGCTATTACAAACCAGAGAGAGGTCACCATGAGGCAATTACCCAAAATAAATTTGGCGGGACAGTGGTAGGTGTCACCAGGGCATTCAACTTGCAAAGGGAGACAAGAATAAGGAGAGAGGAGAAAAATGGATGCTGGTGTCAAAAGCAGCCTCAGGTAAAGATGACATTAATAGGACAAAATACATATTTAATAGCAAGTGTATCATCCGCACCCATCTTAACACAGCAGCAGAGCAAACCAGCAAAGCTTCGTCATGCTGAAAGCACAGAAATTTTGCCAGGGACCTGTGTTCCCCCTTCCCTTCCCCATGGAAAAGCGTCCGTTTTGAAGAGCTAGAAATCAAGCAGGAACCATTATACAACATCAGCGCTGCCTCTCCCCTTACACACACCTGGGCTCAGCAGACCAGAACAGAGCTGACATGTGCCCGCACGGCACAGCTGTGCCCAGGGCCGTGGCAAGTCCTGCTCCAAGCGCCAGTAGTTTCATCCTGCAAAGATGAAACTCAGATTTGCTCCACAGAGAAAGGAGTGACGTGTTTCCATGGCCCTGCAGAACAAAACACTGGAGGGGGCAGAGCTGATGGGAGTTCGAGTGGCACTCCAAGTAAATCTGCACTAGGAGATTGTTTTGGCTGGAGATTGGACAGTAATCCTCTACCACATCTTGCAAAGGGTAGATTAATCTGTTACAAGCAGGAAGAATATTAAATCCTGTAACTGCTCTGGCTGAATCCCCTGGTATCCCACTTGAGAGTTGACAGTGCCAAGCCCGAAGAAAGGACGCTTCTAAACTTTCCATGGGATTTCTCTGTGTGCCCCTGGGTTTTGTATGCTTTTCTGTCCTTCATCCATCCTCCCAATACAAGAGATCAGAAAAAGTAACTTGCTAAATAAAAAGAACTGTATTGTTAAGCCAAAACAAAAATAACTATATATAAAATATGCTCGTGGAAAAGGAACATTAGAAAACAAAAGCTTCTTTTTCATAGCAGTACAGCAATGTAGAGAGTTTGCCACCTATGCAGATGTGCAATATATTGCAAGAGGTTTTTTCATGTTGTGACAGATATTTTGGTCAAAACTGAAGGAGTCACACCTTCAGGAGCCTAATGTTTAACTGGTATCAGTGAGTCACCACCCATGACTCACTATAATTCACATCAAGATGGAGGACTATTTAAAACACGGGATTCTTGGGAAGACACCTGGCAAAAGGTAACACACCCAAATAGTAACCATCGTGTAACTTCTTTACAAGGGGTGAAAATCTGGACAAAGTCCACGTGGTGCATCAGTATTTGCATTGATGTAAGTTATGAAAGTAAAGCCTGCTGCGTGTTTGTAACTACAGACACGCGCTGTCTGAATTAAAGCCTCTTGTCTCAAAAGACCCTATCCTCCAGAGGCCATAATGTCTGTGGTACCTAAACACACTGAATACCCACTGCTAAAAGGTAAGATGCCTGCTGAGGATTTGGCTGGTTCTGCCTTCACCACCATATAATGAGATATGCAAGGCTGACCCTTCAGTCCTTAAAAGGAGCAATGAGGCAGCAAGAGAGATGCTCTAGCACAACGCTAACTCAGAGTCTGACACAGAAAGCCCACAGGAGAGGAACTGGACAGACACCCCCTCTTCCCACATTGGGGGTTCACAGTCTGCTTCTAATGACCAATGCCCAGATTGCTGCTGAAAGAAAGTACCTCCTTCCCCAAACAGTCTGCAGGGGGACTGTAGCTCTGCTGTGACTGTTCTCTGCAATCGTTTCAGCAATATGAGACCAGAAAAGCACCAGAGCTGCTGCCTTGGAAGGCCCCAAGCCAGGCATGAAGCTGCAGCCTTGGTCCTTCCCCAGCCAGGCAGCACCTGGCTGCTGTGTCAGCTTCCACACACTCCATCTTGATGCCTCCCACACCACCTGTGACCCCACTTGGGGAGCCCTGTCCTCTACATATCATGTATGCCACAGCTTGTCACAGCAGCACCAAACTCTGCCTGGGGAAAAGCCACCAGCTTGCCTGCTCATTAGGTAACAATTTTAGGGCAAATAAATGAAAATAAGAACCTATTCTTCATCACTGAGCTGTGTTTGGTCTCATCTTCCATTGTTTTTCTCCTTCCCGTTTCATCTTTTTATAACCAAACCATGTCAATTTACCCTGCAGAGAATTAGATGCCATCTTCTACATGAATACCTTACCCAGTGAGACTTTAAATTCATGATGCCTTCATATTCCTAGAGCATTTTTTTTAAAGAAAAACCACCAAAAACCTAAACCAAAGTTATTTTAAAAAAGAAAAAAATAATAAAGAAATACAGTTATGTTTCTCATAAAACATACCTCAAAAAAGGCAGAACAGTCACCAGGTACTTATTCCTGGAGGAAAAGCTCCAAGTCAGCAGACCAAGCACTATTAAAAAAAACCCCAAAACAAATAGGAAAGCAGACCAGTCAGTAGTTCTAATACAATGTACCTACCAGTATGCCTTTTCACAGAACTGAATAATCTGAGTAATACTCATAATTACAGCCACAGGACACCGCTGTACCAGCATTTCCCTCTAGACTGCTAAAGGACATAATTTCTCTCCTCCCTTTCTCAGCCTCCAGCCAAAGACGACACTGTCTGCATTTAATCTTAAAGAAAGTGCATGAGATCCAGAAAGTGGTGTGATGCTCAACTCTACAGAAAATAAGCATGCAGTAAAACCACACAAGGGTGGTTGCAGAAGAAGCCTCCCAGAAGGATGCTCCAGCCCAACTGCAACACCTAAAGCAGGGAGTGTTTTACTGCCACAGGCATCTCTGTATCTCCTTCTCAGCCATGGCAAGATGAGAGCACTTAAACTATTCAACCTTCAGGGTTCAGAGTAAGGATGCCTCTCCTTTGAGATCACAGCTGGGTAAAGCACTTCTGATCTGTATTTTAAGTGTCAATAAAGTGTTCTTGAGAACACATGGTGTTTTTGTGACCATCAGTACAATCATCTGGGTGGAAATATCAAGGTCACTTTTGAAAATAAGAACATTAAGTAGAGTAAAAAACTAATAGAAATAATCCTGGAAGACTTGAGAAGAAGGTATAAAATTTAATAATTTTCTCTTTTTTTTACCAGCCACATTCAGAACCAAACATCTCCAAACTCCAACTTTCCATATGTTTTTACTCAGACAAATGGACTGGAAACCAGAAGAGTCATTAAAAACACAACACGAAAGAAAACCAACGAACCAGCTGTTGAGAGGTTTTGTTGTTTGTTTTCTTTCAACAGCCACTCAAACAAGCCTACACCACACCTACGCTGGAATGCCTCAACCCAACACACAGTCAACACCTGACTTTCAAGCTACTTCCTCTCTGTAAGATGCTACCCCTAAAAGCCAAGTACATCTAACATTGTTCAGCTTTATGAAAAGTGGATGCTTTTGCTGAAAATCTTTGACGAGAGCCTAAGCGGTAAGAACCTCAATACTTCAAAACAAAATTTTTACTGAGCAAGCATATGCTGGCACTTTAAGAGATTTATAATCATCCAGATTTGCAAGAACTTTTACTCAGGTGTCAAGAGAAATGTTGTTGGTACCACTGCATGACCTTTAGCTGACCATCTACCTTCTTCTCATACCTAACAAACCCAGGGTCCCTATTCCCGTACACTGGAGCTTGCTAACTCAATAGACGCAAGGGCTTGTGTGCTTCAGCTTCTTATCCAATTTGTTTTTCTTACAGTGGAAACAACATTTTCTGTACTTTTCATTCTCAAAAACCAGTAATCTATTTCTGACCACAGCAGACACCTGGCAAGGAAAGCTGCAGCCCAGAAAAATGACTTGTGAACAGTGAACATGAGGTCATGTACACAGAAATTGTCAGATTGCTTTAACTACGGACATGACTGACCACCTGGGCAATGCACCATTTGAAAAGCAAAGCAAAGAAACTACTTTTGGTACTATCACAAAATCAAAGGTTTTGGGGACACAGGGAGGGAGAAGAGAGGGGAGAGAAAGAGGGGGCAGCACGTGAGCCAGAGGACACGTGCTTAGTGTCTTCCAAGAAAGATATAATTAGATTGTGCAGCATAATATGAACCTATGAAAACAGTTTCCGTCCGCACAAAATAGTACACGACTGCATCACCACGGACTTAACAAGTTTCCTTAATGGTTTCTGAAGTTTAACATAGTTTAAAGTTGCTGGAATACATCCTTCAAAACTACAATTTTCTGATGTACATGGCCTGTGTAATTTCCACATTAATTTTTTAAGAGCGTATTTTTTTAGTCTGGTATTTCAGCCTTAAAAATAAAGCACAAAGGCTCGGTGCCACGCATTACTATGTGAACACTGATACAGAACACAACACTTCCTCCTGATGCACAAACTTTGACTTCATCATCATAATGGGAAACCTAAGGCACAGGTTTCCTCAAGCTGCTTGAAACTGGAGAGGCAGAGACACACTGCCTCTTATATTAATTACCTCAGAGTAAGCAGGCTGTGCCCACTATGCCCCACAGGGAGATGCTGTCCTGCTCGCAAGCAGTGTGTGCATGGCTCCACTCCCCCCCAGGCAGCTGGAAGGCCTTTCTAAAGCCTTTCAGTCATGGCTCACCTTTAAGGGCCATATCCCCAGTGTTAAGAGAAGGCTCAAGCCACACTGCAATCACAAAACAAGCTCAGAATTTCAAACATGCAAAAGGACACACATTGACCCAGTTTCAATGCCAGTAAACAAACTTGGAAAAGATTTTAAATTTAGTGTTCAGCACTAATTTGTTCCTTAGTCTATGCCATAAGCAAAAAAGACCCTCCAAGCTCTCCAACGGGCACACCAACAGAATCCCAACATAATGCCGCCTGAAACACGGCAGAACTGAAAAATTTCATCTATCCTTCAACTTCACACTTTAATTGGGATCAATCAGCTCTTCTATTCCTAAGTGTGTTCTCATCACAGATCTGTTTCTTTTCCCCACTGGGAGAGGGAAGAAGGAAGTTTGTTAAGTAAATAATAATTGCTAATATGCTAACAATTAAAATATGATTTGCTAATCATATGACAATCTTCTGAACACTCAACATGATTAAATCAGCTTTAGTAGCATCCATGTACCACCCACTTCTCCATCACCACTTGTTTTATTTTCAGTAGGAGTTCCCTTTATTCTGAGACATCTAGATCTTTTCCAGCCTTCGCCTTCCACAGATTAGTCAACTAACTTGTTTCTCAGCTGATGTGATCTGCTTAGTTTTTCCCAACTCCATAATGTCATCTAACATCAAAGAGTTGGGAGACACAAAACCTTGCTTGCAGCATTCCTGCACAGTATTCATAACACTATATTAATAGTGTTCCACAGTGCGGCATCAGGATATTTCAACATCTCTTTTACATCTCTGAGCTGCAACCAAGTAACTTTTCTGCTTGTATTCTGACGTGATTAGAAGACTTTGCCACAAAACTGACCTTAATTTTAAACCTAGTCTTCACTGTGAGACCTCGCAGCTGTTTGCCTCCCTCTGGCTGCATGAAAAGGCCACGAGCAACCACACCCATCCCTAGAACTGAGACACACACACTGAAAACTGGCATTTGAGCACCATTCCTCAGTTTTCAGCTGACAACCACCTTTATTCCGGACAAGGTACGTGTGGCTGGGACTGACATAGCAACCAAACTAAAAAAGTTAAACTAGCTATCAAATTTGTGTTTAGAACTGGTCTAAGCACTGTAAACAGAAGCCACATGTAAAAAACCCTGCAAGATTGTAGTTAAATATTAACATTCACTATCATCTCATTATCAAAAATAAGTTAATGCTTTGTGGACTGGTATTTTTTAGGCTGCCAAGACGTGCACGCGCAAAACACGTTGCAGGCTTGAGAGGGCTGACATGGCAAAACGTAGTTGACTATCTTGTTGGGCTTTTTTAAATCCAAGAGGGGAAAAAAAATAAAGAAAATGTCAAGTGTGGTATAAAACTCTGAAATGGAGAAGAGTGGAGCAGTAGACAAGAGAAAAAAAATCATTGCTCGTGAGAAATACTTGCCACCTTAGATAAAAAGATCAGACACCTCAACTCTGACATGCAATTATTGCTGCCATGACTTTGCCCTCTCATCATTTGCAAACTACAGCTATTGCAACTCAGGCAAGAAGAAAAGGAGAGGGGAAAAAAACCCCAGGGTCTGGTATTAATTCAGACCTAAATAAATATTAAGGGTAGGGAAGAAGGGAGAAAAATATTCCACTTATTTGACAAATCTGAAGGTGAAACTGGTCTGTCAAGCTTGAGTCGTTCAAGCAGACAAAGTTTTACATGGTCCTGGAAGACACAGCAGGGAAAAGGTCTTACAGTTTAATTTACAGTCTCTATCCTTAGTAATATTTGTAGGGTGCACATTGCAACACTGTCTGCTTGTTCATAGACTTTGGCCTAAAGTCCAGGGGAAAAGCAGGCAGCTCCGGAGTGCTGCAGAGTAGCAGGGAGACAGTACTTGGGCCAAAATGAATTCCTCCACTGCTGTCTGGAGGCAAAGAACCTTTTTTAGGGAACCAGACCACCCTGCTCTGAAAACAATGAACAAGGGTAACTATAAATCACTTGCTGCTGGAGAAGGAGAACATACCACTTCCCTGCATCTCACAAGCAGCATTCCTTATTCTCACAACTTTGCTCCTCAGGGATCTAGATAGGCATCCCAGAAATGAGTATCAGGATACAGCCACTTACCTAATCTTTTGTTCTTGTGTTTCAGTATAACAACTGGCAATTGGGGCTCTCCCAGATTATAAAAAAAAAATTAGAAAATGCTAACAAATCCTTGTACACACTGAACTTTCCTACCCAGCCCATCACGCCCAGAGCACATTTACCCTCTCCCCATCAGCTCACAGGGCAGGCAGGAGGTTTCACCCCAAGCATGCAAGTCACCCCAAGTACAGCACTGATCCTTCTTTGTGGGAATATCTGCAAACCTATTGCCTGTTCCCAGCAGGTATGACATGGCCTGAATCAGCAGGAACAACTCAACACACACATGAAATCCTGTTGCCTGCCAGTTTTCACAGGCTGGTGTGGGGTCAGGCTCCCCATTACCAACACTGGGTGTGGACCAGTGCAGATCCAGTAGTGCTGAGCAGTTATCAAGCACCGAAATGAGGTTCGCCTGGAAACCTCTGCAACACACCCTGATGACGTGAATCAAAAGGGTGTTGAAACCCCTTTCTCCCTCCTTCAGGTTCCTTCCTTCCCCCTTGACTTTAAAATGGTATTCAGAATGCACACAAAGTCATCTGCTGTCAAAAATCAGCTGGTAAAAAATATAAAAATAAATTACATTGCAAGAGTTAAGCACACATTTGAGTTGAGGTGACCAAAACCTGAGAAAAGCTGTTTTGATGGAATTTGGTGCAAAAACTGAACACTCAGCACTTCTGCAAAGCTGCAGCGCATTCCTACAACAGGCTACTCTGATCTTCTACACACTGTCTGTAGCAAATCCCAGCCCTTTGTTCTGTAGCAAGATCTCAGCCTAATTAATTCCACAGTTACTTGCGGGAAAGCCAGCGCCAGTCTGGCTGCGCTGAAGAAGAGCGGGAAGAGGAAGCAGTATGGAAGGGAGGGAGTGAGAGTAACTGTCCTGAGCAGGGATGCCAGGTAGGCAGGAACAAATAGACTGACAGAGAAAACAGAAGACGAGGTATACAAAAGCACTGTATCTCTTTCAGCATTTTCTGAATTTAGCAGCTCTCTAGAATGGGTTTGGAAAGTCTTAAATTAAGACTTTTCACCATTAGTACTGCCAAAGTTCAAGAAAATCACGAATCTCATGTTATTCCAGATGTTGTTTCATTAAGAAATGCACCCCTGAAGTTTGGCTGTCCTGTGAGCCTCATCTCAATGTTACCATCAGAACTGGCTCCAAATCACATGCCTTCCTGAGTGCCAGTCCCTTTCTTTGACAAATGCTTTAAAGAAACCATGAGGTCACCTTTCATAACTGCAGTCTTGTAACCTGGGTAAGAAGAGGCGAAACTCCTAGTGCACTTCAGAAATTTGGGGTTAGACTGCCCGCACAGCTGGTAAACATTCACCACAGCCAGCAGCTTCTGTCACAACATGGGCAGGGTCAGTATATTTAAATTATGTGATGGAGATACAGGATGTATTAGGGAGTGGAAACAAAAACAAACAGAACCCCAAGCATTTCAAACATCACGTCCATCCAGGAGGCTTAAAAAAAAAAAAAAAAGGCAGTTGTTTGACATACACGCAAAAAATGACTGATATGAAAGGCTTGATAGCAAGCCTTGGAAAGCTGAGAATGTCTTTAAGAGATTTCAATATGGAATTACCTTCCTGGAGGATCATTGTTAGTTCTAGCAATGCTACAAACTATTTATGGTAAGCTGAAATCAGATTCTTGTAACTGAGACACTTTATCTTAAGGGTGATAATAAACATGAACTCTATGTACATTTCCCGTCATGAAAAAGAATCCATGCCAGAAAAAAACCCTAAAACTACCTGTGTTCTGATGCCAGTATCAGTCTTAATCCAGTCTCTGTTGTCTAAACCAACTGCTTCAAAAGACTTTGGCCAGTACGTAACACCCCCAGATATGTAAAACCAGTAGCTAGGCTCACTAAACAAGGAGCCTTGTGATATCATACTTGGTTATTTCAAACATCGGATTATTTACTGTTTGCAGGCAGAGGACAGCTCTTCACATGGGAAGTTGCAGGTGCTGCTCCCGAAACAGCCATCCCCTTCCTTGATAGAGGAAGAAACTCAGCTAGAATCTCGCCCCGTTCTTTCAGGGTGTTGTTCACTGGCGCCCTGATAATCGGGAGGCTCCATCACCACACTCAGAGTGTGCAAGCAGGCCCCAAGGCAGCCACAGCAGGACAAGCCAACAGCTCCCCTTTGCTTCCTCTTTAACAAAAAGGTTTTTCAAGTCTGTGAAGGCTTAGAGCAGTAACCACTGACTCTTTGTCAGCTAACTTGCAGAGGGAAGAAGGAAAAGCAGTCTGGGATTTCTCACATACCTGAGGAAGCCATGAAATAAAGCAGTAGTAGATGTTTGCTCTGGTCTGGCAGTATTTCTGGACACCTCTGACCAGAGGGACTTGTTGATCCCTTCAGCACCAATTAGGAGCTGAGAGTCATTTCAAAGCCTTGGCTGAAAGAAATTTAGGATAGACTTTCTGCCCATCGCAAGCATCTGCCTTGCAGGTCCCTACACCCCCTTCAATCTGTTCAGTGGAAACAAAGTGATGTAGTAGCTTCAATATTGCCACTTCTGACCCAACTACCACAGTGGGTACAATAACTCAAGGTTTTCATTGATTTGGGACTAGGTAGAAGCCAGTCAGCCAGGGACTAACACTGACAAGACAAACCCTGTCAGTTGCAGGAAAAAAAAAGAAGCATCAGCATTTCTAAAGTCTCTTTGCAGAGACCAGCCAGCTGGAGAATATGCAGAAACAAATGAGATTATGGGCATGAACATGAGGAGATAAGGGTGGCACAGTTCTTAGCTTGGGAAGGACCTTGTCAGAGTGATCTCTTCAAAATAATTAATAACTATATTCTGAAAGTCCATTTAAAATGGACACCTATCCCCTACCCCAAAAATATCATTCTGCCAGCTGTGCCAAATTTATCATCACTAGCGTCACAAAGAAATTTATTTGTTTTGTCATTTCTGACTACTTGCAGATACCTGCAATAATCCCACAAGACAACACCACAGACTAAAGCATGTGTTACTGCACAGAGCAATTTAACTTCATTAACCCAGTAGAACACTAAGGAAAAGAAGAAAAAATTTCTTTTAAGAGGAAGTTCTCTACCAGGCTAACAAGCTGAATCAGATGAAGGTGTGCCCAGAAAAGTGCCAGAACGGCAATAAAAGCAAGGAGAAGGAAGACTGGTAGAGCACAGACATCTTCCCTCGCAGGAGCAAAGGGCACCAGTCACAGACCAAACTAATCCGAGTTCACCAAGACATCATTGCCCCCGGACCATTTGGCTCTTCTGACTTCAGGTCTGCTTTTTTTGGCAGGGACAATTTGCTAGAGGCTCAGCCAAATTGGCATGAGAATGTTTGAAGCAGTGGCAAATAGGTAAAATGATTGCCATGTTGCTTTGGAAAAAAGATGACTCAACCCAAATCAAGTGGGAAGTTGAGAGCCAAGCGAACAGCATTGCAGGAAAACAAGGCATCTGGAGCATAAAAGCAGCCACAACAGGAATTCCCTTGTGATGAGACATGAAATATTATTACATAATTGCTCTGAGTGATTAAAATGCAGCCTTCAACTAACCACTTCCCTCTTATGCCAACCCCAAGAGGTGGAATGATCTGGAACACTGCAAGTGCACACAGAGGAATGCTGTGCCATCAGCCTCTGCAATCTAATCAAGCCCAGTCCTTGCCCATCACCAGCTTTTGGTCTCCATTATACAAATCATCATGCAGAACAACAAACAACCCCATCACTTAATGCAATCAAACACAGAGGACGGGTCATCCTAGTAACAGAGAGGAAAAACCCACAACCGTCAATCCCGTAACTAAGAGCTTCCATGTAAACGTTGTCCCAAGATAGCAGCTGGCTTTGCAAATGGTCAGAAGATGCAGGCACTAAAGAAGTTAGTGAGAGAGTTAGAAAAGTCCCTGCTGAGCACACACTCCAACTTCCTGCTAAGTTTCATGGCTACATAGGTTTAGTTGTCATTATGTTGCTCATTGTGGTATGCTAATAATTTACCTGAAGCATCACTTTGCAAATGGCTGAAAGGAGATCTCAGGTTTCTCCACAGAAAAAAAGTGACGAGAGTGTTTCTGAGCATCCTTGCTTTGGACACTAGTGAGATACACGGACCATTAAAAAGACTTTTTTTTTTAAACTAGGCTTTCGCCTAAAGGCTAGTTTAGGATGTACCTCTCTAGAAATACACGTGCACTCTCTTTATAGCAGTATGGTGTTATAGATATCGTGATAAAGATTAGATGAAAATCTTCAAAGGATCATTTAGGAGTGAAAAAGCCTTGCAAGTGAATTGTGCTTAGGGAAGATATTTATGTACAAACCAAGCTAAAGACCAAGATTTATATGCCAAGTCAGGACATTAGCTCAGAAGGGTGATTTAGCACGGCCACTGGAATCCCTGTGGTTAAATTATGCATCTGACCTCTTCACATATTTCAGCAGTGTTAAATAATAAGCATTATGTCCTTTATTACCATTTCCAGTTCTAATGACTGGCAGCACTATAAAAAGCACCGTTCCCAGTGACTCAGCCAAGGAGGTCAGGATAATGACAGCATCTAACATGGCAATGCCAGTCTTCAAGGAAGGTGCAAGGCCACCCCTGGCTCCAGCAAACACTCAAAAAGAGCTGGGGCTAAACAAAACAATGAGCAAGGCTGGAAACAGCAAGACCTCCACTCCATCAATCCCAAGCATGACACAAGCTGGGAGAAAATGAGCACTGGGGAAGGGAGAGCTGAGAAAGCCTGGACAGGGACATAGCATCTGATGAAGGGTGTACCATTAGGAGAGAGGCTATGGAGGCAGCGGAACTTAACACAGTTAAGGACAGCTATCCTACTCCTGAATAATGGGCATAACAGTGATGTCTCATATGCATATACATCAAATATGCTTTGTGCTATATAACTAGAATTGTTTCATTGTTTCTGAAGACAAAGCAATGATGGAGCATCCAGCAGCTATTAGCTCAGACCACTGAAGATAAGTACAAGAGGATTTACTTGCCAAACAAAAGTACATTTTTTATTAATATACTTTTGGCTCTCTTCATGATATTTCAATATAACCCCTGGCTATTACACAGATGAGCATATATTAGACTAAGATTTAATAAAACTCTATTTAGAAAGATGGGAACATTGCATAATATATTACAGAAACAAATGTATTTTTGAGGAGAGTTAAGGGTGATCTGAACATCCAGTCTCTTGAATTCATCCAGAGCAGCTCTTTCTCACAAAGGACAGTGAGATGCATGTAAGAGGAGTCAGCAGTTACAAGAATTGCTCCCACAGTATCAGAGCCCCTGGGGATTGATAAGAAATGAAATTCAAATCAAGCTATGCTGATGTTCTGTGTAGGGTTTTCCTCTCTTTCTTCATTAGAATAAAAACAGACAGCACACCCACCCAGAAAATCCCCAGAACAAAACCAAAGCACAAACTAAGGAGGAATCCTGACCCTGAGAAAACAACCTAATTATAATTACATGGGATTACAAATCAAAGCAAAAAAGCTGCCAGAATTTTGGAAGTGAGCATACAATAAAAATAAAAACTCCACACTGGAAAAACCCTTAGTCTCAAAATATGATTGTTATTCTAATAGAAAACAAGACAGCAGGGGCCACAGATGTTTGTTTATCCCTTTGAATTGATCTGCCCTTTACTGCAAGTTCTTCCAAAGAACACTTTTTTTATTATCTCTAAAGAAGCATGCAAGACAGCAAACTAACTCTCCCTTGACCTTTTGTGGCCAACTTGACGATGACCTTCAAAAGACTCAAACATTTCCAAGAAAATTTTTTTAAAGTTTAGACTAAAAGAAAATATTTCAAGATCATTTTTTTCATGCTGAAACTTCAGTGTTAAACGCCCAAACACATGAATAGCTCAGTCTCTGGATATGAACAAGAAAATCTGAAGTTCTTAAATATCTAATTTTCTTATACATTTCTGTGTCACAAACCATTCACATCCACCATGTGCCTGTGTTTCTCTCATGAAAGGAATGTAGCTGGGTTACCTTCCTTTTTAATCCATTCTGGGTTCAAGCTTTTGAGGGATTTGCTTTTTCCCTCTTGCACACTCTTTCAAAAGACACAAAGAGAAACTGAAATGATTTTCAATGATTCAATAAAAGTGCGTGCTGGCTGACCAAAGCACAATTATGCTGTTCATCTGATTGTTGCCGTGTTTCTTTATCCCAACTACATAAACACAGTTAAGCCAAAACACTGCTCCCAGGCAGGAAGTAATTTTTGCTGACTTTAAGAGGGGGTCTTAAGATTAAGGGAACTACTTCCCTCATGTAACCATTTCGTTTTACATTTCCAGGAGCTCCAGCTCCCTGTTAATATCAATAAGGCCCAACTGCAGCCAGGGGGGCTTTTGCAGGGCCAATACTTTAAACAAGCAAAAGCTTTTAGGTGAAAAGGCAAGGTGATCTTTTAATATGCACTACTCCGCAAATATGAAGCAAGAGCAGAAAGCGGCACAGTCTCTTCACTAAAAATTTTCTACTTTAGCCATTACATGAGGAAACACAAAACAGAGCAGCGTGCACTTTCCGCCTCTAGAGTAAAACAACTTGTGTGAGACATTTCTTTAATTACTCTGCCAAAAGAGTTTTCAAGAGAACAAGTACAGAACCAGAAGAATTCAGGAGAACTTTGTCTTGTTTTACTCACAATAGCCACCAGTTCTTCAGCTTCACCAAAAATCAAGCGGGTTTTTGATATGTGCTTTAGTGTACTTGCACGAATATCAAGCGGAGCCCTCTCCACAACCCTTTCCCCTTATCGGCTGGGGCACATGCCTGCAGCATCTTTCCCACAGGCACCCAGAGACAGCAGGACAGTACCAGGAACCCAAAGAGACACACAGAATCCCGTTTCAGGACACAACTTTGCAGCTCAGTGCTGCAACCAGCATGTGGGTACAAGTCCACAGGCTGGACACTTGGCGTGACACCCAGGGATGGAAAGGGCTGCGCGGATGTGGGATTTACTTTCTCCTGGTAGGAGGGTAACCCACGGGGACTTGACTGACCCAGACGCACCACGCAAGGACAGATCCGTATCGTGTCCAGCTACTCCCCTTGCCTTGGAAAGAGCGGGTCTCGAGAGGGTCCGTGAGGACAGGGAGGGGTGACCGAGGGAAGTCGCCTTTCTCACCTTGCTCACGACGTTTTGGACGAGGCCGGCTCTGATGCGGTAGTGCCACTCGCTGCAGCCGCACTCGCTGGCGTTGCCCCCCTCGGGGGTGGGCAGCGCGGGCGGGGGGAAAATGCTCCCGTTGCCGCTGTGGTTGGCGTGGATCGGCGCCAGCGTCCCGCTCCAGTTGCCCTGCCCGTCCGCCTCCCGGCACCAGAAGTCGGGCTGGTCCAGGAGGAAGGAGTCCGAGAACTTGCTGAAGCCGATGACGAGCGCCGGGATCCAGGTGAGCAGCACCAGGGTCCGCTGGTACCGGCCGACCAGCCCTCCAAGGAAGGGTAGCACCGAGCCGTCGTAGTCGAGGAGCAGCGGGCTGCAGGCGGCGGCGGGCGGCGGCACCGGCACCGCCTGGATCTCGGCCCCGGCGGCGTTGGCGGGGGGCGGCCCCGGGGGGGCGGCGGCGCCCCCCTCCACGGCCCCCGGCACCGAGCCATTCTCCTCCGGCAGCGGCCGGGCCCCGCCGCCTGCCTCACGGCGTCGGTCTATCGCCATCCAGCCGCCCGGGGAGGCTCACATAGGGGGGGGGCCGGGGCAGCCCCGGCTCCCTCGCGAGTCCTTCCCTCCCTCTGCTCCGCGCACGCACACACACACCTTGCAACGTAAGATATGGCACACACGCTCCCAGCCGGACCCGGCAGGAGACGGATGGGGGAGGGAGAGAGGGAGGAGGGGAGGAAGGACAGGGGCGAAGAAAGGGGGAGGCACCGAGGAAGCCCCTCGCTCGCTCCGTTCCTCACCCGCACCCTGCGGCCACGAACCGCTGCAGCTGCCGGCGGTGCCCCCCCTCTCCTCCACTGTGCGTCAAGCTGCACTCATCCCAGCTCTCCCTTCCCCCTTCCGAGAGGCACCGCCGAAAATAAAAGGAAGGATCCAGCCGGATCCGAGCATGCAATGGGCCAAAGGAGAGGAAGGGAGAAGACGGGGAGGTTGGAAGAGAAAAGAAGAAAAAAACCAGCCACCCCGCGAACCAAACCCTGCAACAACAAACCAAGCAAAACCGGTGCAGCAAGGCACCGAACACGCCTCCTCTCCCGGTTTTGGTGAGGAGGGAGAGGAGGGACAAGAGGGAAGGCAAAGGAAGGAGGGGAAGAAAATAACAGCTCCCGACACGGCTTCCCCGCTTCCCGCACAGCTAAGGGCTCCCCCCCGGCCGCGGCAGCAGCGGCGGCGGCAGCCCCCAGCACCTCCCCGCCGACCCCTCGCAGCCCCGCGTCCCGCACATCTGGCTCTGCAGCAAGGGGCCCCGCCGGCCCCTCCGCGGCCCGGGCTGC
>VZRR01007611.1:132784-167290 GCA_013398015.1 Oreocharis arfaki
GGAGGGCGCGGGGCGGCTTCGCTAGGGCTCCGCGCCGCCCCGCGGCCGCGCTGCGCTCCGGCGGGCCGGGGCAGGTAGGGCTGCGGGGCGGGCAGGGCGACGGCTGGGGGAGGAGGCGCTCCCGCTCCGCAGCGCGCTAGCTCCCTATCAATTATTTACACGGTATGTGTGCCTTTAATAACGCAGCGCGGCTGCAGCGGGCTGGGCGGGAGCGCACCGCATCGTCGAGCCGCAGGAGCACCCTGCGTGGCTGAAGAAAGGACGAGACTTGGAGGGAAGAACCGAAAGGTGAAGAGGGTGTTTCTGAGACCTAGATGGCTGCGAGGAGATGTGCCTGCATCGCTTCAGTCAGCCTGTCACGTTAGCACACACTTCGAAGAAAATTATATCCTGTTAGCACCTGACGTTAATTGTAAAACAGGCATTTAAAATTTGTGAAGGTTATTTTTATGTTAAGCTAAATTTACTTCAGCATGTAAGCGCCTCAGACTATTTTCATCGTGGAGCACAGCCTGTGCATTACTGAACTGTGCTGTTATTTTTTCCTTTGTAAGAAGGGAAGGAGAGAAAACAGATCAATACACGCTTGTACACATGAACACAGCCAGTGAGCAGAAAATGCTTGTGTGCATTAGAAGAGAATGGGTGTCATTGCCAAATATAAATGGAAGAGCAAGTTCTTGATGTAACTTCATTTACTTGTTCTGGTCTCTGCTAGCAAATTATTGTACACCATTAATGCGTTAGATCTACCCCCTCTGCTCCTTATCTTACAGAGAACACCAGAAAGGTTCCACATCTACACCATTTCAGTGTGGCTCTGTGTCCCTTTGTGGAGTTTCCCTCAGTTCTGCTCTGAGTAACACTCAGTACTTCAGAGGCCCTACAACCTCTCCAGGTGACACTTTATCCTCCTCTATGAATATTCCTTGCTGAAATGCAAATGCGGTGGTCCCTGCCAAGGGAAGTCTCCTCTTAATGTGTTGCAGGGTCCTTTTAAATCTGATGGCTGCCATCACATCCCTGTGCCACGTTTTCTTTACGATGACCAGCTGCAAACTGTCCACTTCTCCTGCAGTCTCTTTGGCCACTGACTGCCCCCAGCTCTCCTCTGGTGTCTCCTCTGCTGGTGCCTGCAACCTGTGCTGAGCAGTGCCCCAGCCTCTGTGCCTGCAGGGGGTAACCCTGCCTGCAAAAACAACTACTGTCATTGCTTTTCAGTCATGTTCTTTGCTTTCCAAGCAACTGTTTAGGGTTATTTGGAATTCTTATTTCATCATCTGATGTGTTGCTCCCCAGTTAATGCCAGCTCTGAAGTCTGCGAACGAAATATCCTCCTTGGAATTGCATTTATAACCCACCCTCTTGCTTGTAAACCACTGAAAACGGCTGTTTCTGAACTTTTGTACCCCCTGCCCAAATTTTTCAAATAAACTGAACTCCCTTCCTCATAAACACATGCATAGAGTCTAACCAAGGCACAGATGAGTGGAGTCCACGCTCCCTTCTTCCATAACATGGTCTGCCCCTCATTGCTAAGGGAAATTCCGCCAGATTGTTTAGGTTTCTAGTTGACAAGTTCATATTAATAGTTGCTTATCCTATTGTTTCCTCCTACCTGTTTACAAATTGTGTGTCCACTTATACTAGATGCTTTCTGGGGCGGAAATCTGGCTTATTTAATTATTTTCAAATGCCACTTTTAAAGACAGGCATCGGATTCCTTATTTCTTGGCCATCTTCCCCGGATTCTCAGAGAGAAATACTAGTGTTTCCAATGTTGTTTGAGCCACTTCCTTCACTACCCTGGCATGAAGTGCAGCCAGACTGTTGGTTTGAACACCTCTAGGTTACCTAAGTACTCTTGCAACTGGTTCTGCCCCAGCCTGGGCTGAAGCCCTATTCCCTTATCATTAATGTACATTATGCCCATCACCTGCTCACAAGTGAGCTCTTTTAGCCAAGACTGGTGCAAAGAAGGCCTGAGGCAGTCTGAGCCTTCTCTGGCATCGGTCAATAGCTTTCTCTCTCTGATGAGTAATCCACTTGCTTTTGACTTCCTCTTACCACTGATGTACTTATGAAAATGATTTCTCATTACTTGGGATGCTCTTGCTAGTTAAGTTTTATTTGTTGTATTGGCTTTTTTTTCGAGTGTGTGCCCTTACCCATTTTTGCCAAGCAGCACTTCTGCTCTCATCCCACAGAAACCTGATCTGCTTTCTCTGTGCTTGCTTTTTGTGAGCTCATGATTAGCCCAATTGCCTGCCTCCTAATATTCCAAAATTTCTTCTGCAATGGGATCATTTGTGACAGGTCTTCTAGAAACTCACTGTCTCTTCCCATAAAGGGGAAAAGGCCTCATCGCAGCTTGGGGCTGGCAGAGAGAAATGTTGAGGGGAAGAGAACTTTTGGAATGGCGGTTTTGAGTTGAAGTTCTGAGGAAAAATAAATTCGACTGAAGAAAACAAAGAATTGAAAACCAGGAAGAGATGGGAAGGAAAAGAAGAGCCCTTAGAGAAGCAAGTAGGTGTAGTAGATCTGTAGAAAGAGAATAAAATCATACAGTACAACGAAAAGCCTGTAATGAGAGGTTACAACCCTTGCTCAAGCTGATCGAACATTTTCATCCCAAACACCTTTTCTGAGCTGCTTCTATATCCTGAGTTTTTGTTTGGAACTGAAAAGTTTCAAAGACAGCATATTCCTGAGGGTTACGTATTTTTACGTAGTAGGAGTTCTGCCCTTGAAACAGCAATCCTCAAGAGACTGTTTCGAAGTAGAAGAAAGTTGTAGACAAAAGAGGAAAGAAAACACATTTCTAGGAGCTAAGAAATAAATTTTTGATGAAATAGGTACTACTGAAGCAAAAGTTTATGGAAAAATATATTTCAAATAAGAGAAATGCCTTCACATATTCCTGTGAAAACTGGTTTTGGTTTAAATGAGGAAATGAAAAATGTTTGAGAGGAATATTCTAGCTGTGTGGTAGAGCCTATACATGAACAAATGCTGAAGTTAAGCATCGAGACTCTCCTGAGCAAGGCTTCATGAGGAGCTACACTTTGTGATCAAGCAAAGTTTCTCCAACAGTGCCTCTTTGACCTCAGAGAGAAAAAACAGGATCTTTGGGGTAATCCTTCAGGGAAATACGAAAAGATACAGTTGAAAAGACAAGTTGCATTAAAGAAGAGAATGAATCAATGTATTTTGGCCGATTTTATCCACTTTCATTGAGCTATATTAGAAAAATTGTGTACCATTATGACCTGGGTCATCAACAGTTTGGGGTGGAGGAAGAGAAGGTGACTGTGGCCTACTCTGACAGGAGCAGGTTGATTGCCCTCTTGCAGAACAAGCCTCCTGTTGCAGAACAAACATCTTGTCTATTGGCACCCACTGCAGCTCAAGAGGGTTTCAAGCCAGGACCCAGAGAAATATTATCGTGTTTACACAAAGGAAGGAAAAAAAAATCAAGCTCCCTTAGCCTTGGCGTTAACATTTTCACATTCTTGGAAGGCCAGCCACAGTACTTTGAAGAACTCCTGGCGCAAATTCCTGGTTTATGTGGAATTTGCAGCAACTTCATTCCGTAGCAACAACCGTAGCTGTATTTTATTGCTTTATGGGATGCATGCTTCATTGCCTTTTTTGTCTAAAGGAATCCTGTGCTGTAGGGGTGAAATTATGACAGTGTAATAAACCAAACCTACTTGGTACAGAGTTTGATTAATAAACTTACCTATTGGAATGAACAGTATTTATATACTGGAGAAAAGCATGGTGCCTTCACAGAATCTAATGAAAATTTAAGTTGAAAAGGATCAGGAGGTCTCCCCTCCTCTGGAAACAGGATTGGCTATGGGGTCGGAGCTGGATGTGCAGTGCTTTATCAAAATGCTATAGGGGATTTTTCAGCTCGGCAGGGTCAGGCGGGCACTGTCAAAGCTGGGCGTGAGGCAAGATAAACCAAAAGAAAGAAGAATGAGTTGAAAGTGGTAAAAGGGGTTAAAGCTACCTGGGTGACAGGTAGAAAAGCCCGTGCTTATTTCGGCGTGCTCTCTTATGATCCTGATTGAACCTGACTTTCACCATTGTTCTGATGTCAGCAAACATTGGTGAAACTCACTGGCACAAAGTTCTGTCCCTCCTGATGCTCATTCAAAAAAGATGACAACCTATTATTTGTGTCATTTACTCTGCTGGCAATAGTATCTACCTCATATGGGGAGAGATGCAGCAGGAGAAGGGTTCTCATTCCCTGTCTCCTAGGGATATGAGCATGCTGAGGAATGTGGATGACTTCATGTATTATCCTAAAACCAGAGAAAATTATTTGTACGCTAATTACTGGAAAAAATCGTATGTGTCACAAAGTCAAGCCATCTGACATTGGTAAATGCTGTAACTAAGATTGCTTGGGCAATGTCAATTTGTGCCCTAGATCTAGTGCACATGCATTCTGATGCAAACTTTAATGAATAGTGCATTATGCTACTACCTATAATTACATAATTGCTGATGGTTTTTCTCACAGATCTCCTGTTTTGTTCAGTTAAAAATAAAAATAAATTAAAAAAGAATAGATGCTCACTTAAGAAGCTTGATTTTCAGTGCTTAAAATACCTTTGAGAATCTGTGTCTTAATGAGAAGCATTTCAATATTTTGTTTTCTCCTTGTTCAGTATGGAGCCCCACGACTTATTTAATGCACTGTCTTCCACTCTGCTCTCAAAAAGTAATGATTAATGTCCTCATGGGACTTCTTATAATTCTCCCCTTTGAAGTATCCAAATGTTTCACAAATGCATTTATTTTCATGGTGTCTCTGTAAGGGGAAGGTTTATTACCTTCTTTTCGTATTCATAATCTCAGAGGCAGATAGGTTAAGGTAAAAACCTTGATGTTTTGGGTACTTGCAGCTTGCAGCAATTTAGCGTTCTTGAGTATGGTGCAGCATTTTGCACTTCTGAAGCACGGCTCCTGTTGGCAACTGTGATTATGCAGTGCTTTTGGAAATCAAATACCAGAGTTCCAAGGCACACACTCACAAAATTAGACAAATGCAACAGGAATAGCATCATACAGTGCTTTGAGGAAGAGAAAGAAGCCTGAGATCACTCTCGGGCAAAGTGATGGAGCAGCTGATGCAGTACTGGATTAATAAAGAATTAAAACTAGGTAAGATAATTAGAGAGTTAACCTGGATTTAAGGAAAGTAAACTTTGTTATACTACCTTTTTTTTAAAATAAGTTTATGAATTTGGCTAATGAGGACAATGGTACTGATGTAGATTCTTAATGACTGTACAGTGAGAAAGATAGAGATTTACAATCTGAACCGAGATGTTCTCACTGGTGCCACCAGAAGACTTTACCTCCACCAGCTGCTCTGACCATTTCCTAGCCAGAAATTAGTTCCCCTTCCAACCTGCCTTCAGGGCAGTTCCTGCATGGACCCCCTGCTCTACAGTCATGTAAATCAGTGACGTTCTCTCAGAACAGCAACTTAAATTGCACTACCTTGTCCTGATAATTTCCTTGAGGGGTATTCAGGAGCTCTCTCAGATACTTCTATACCTGTCAGCAGCCAGTCAATTGTCTCTCTAAGTCATGAATTTAATTCTCTGGAGAAACAGTGACACTTCATCCAGTCTCCCACCTCACTTGTGATTCACCTGCCTCTACAATTAACGAGGCAGTGCCATAGAGGGAACAGCTGCCTTCTCAGTAAGGTGACCCACATGTAAAGCAGGTCTATCCTGTTCACTGAATAAAGCAAACACTCTGCAGACAAAAAAGCAGTCACGTAATTAAAGGCTTTTCTCACTGTACAGACATAAGTATTATACACTTCATATATATGTATGTGTATAACACACAGACTTTATGTGAACACACAGCGAAGCCAAATTAGACTTACACAGGCTATTTTATCTTGTGTAATTTCTGACTTTCAAGTGCCTAATTTTGCATTCTTCATGGTGTTTAAATGTAGGGCTTTTTGTCTGTGGGTATACATTAAAACAACGCAAAAAACTAACGAGTGCTTACACAAGACAAGTTCTACAGTGTACATAATTTTTACACACAGCTTGTTTGAATGCCTCAATGGAATGCAGTGAAATCAAGTAGGAATTAAGTCAGTCCAGTGGCTTTTTTATTTTAAACAGACTTCAAATACTGGAGTTAAATAAATGAAATTAAATGAACAATTAAATTAAATTAAATTAAACAGGCTTTGAGCTGGATTTCTGCTTCAAAAGACCAAAGTCTCTAACAACATTCATTTTACATTTCCTTGGTCATAACATGGCAGCTCTACATCTGATGTTGAAAAACCACTTGGTGCAAATATATATGTATATTTTCTGCATCCTCCCCTGAGGCTGATGACAGATTCTCAACAGAAATACTGAGGCTGAAATAGTAATGCTTATTTCAGGAGTAGGTTGGGTACATTTTCACCTATAACGGGAGTCATAACCAGCTAAATGCAGATGTCTACCGTCACTTTCACTGTATAACTCAGTTTCTGAAGGGAAAGCAAAAATCCAAACAGCACCCAGGACATTCCTGAAGGATTATTGAAGGAAAGGGATCAGGACACTCTGAGGGAACTCAGTGACTCAGAGTGCAGTCCCCAGACAGATAAATTACACCTTGCATGCAAATTAACTGTGCAAGCACATGTATGTGCTACAGAAAGTAACCTAACAAATGTAAGGATGGCAACTCAAAGACTAATTGTCTAAAATGTATGAATCACCAAGTCTTCCGAACTTGCAGGACCTAGCTGGAGTATTTAATAAAAAAGGAACCTATAATCAAGAACCTTATTTGCACATAAAATATTTGCCTTTGATTTTTTTCTCCCCTTTACATGTAGTCAAGAAGCATTCTTGATGGGGAGTTCTTCTTTCGCTGCTTGCTTCTATATCGTATGTGCAAGCTCAGACTCACCTAGCGTCCAAATGATTTTGCCCAGAGTCCATGCTGATGTGGGCTGGGAGCTAGCTCCAAAGTACAACAGCAAGATTGGAGCCTCTTCTTTCCATCCTTCAACACAGGCCCAAACTGGACGTTACATGTGGAGAGGCTGAGAAGGGACAAAGTCTCAATCAAACCATGGTCCTCCTCTCTCCTCTCCTCTCTTCTCCTCTCCTCTCCTCTCCTCCTTTCCCCTCCCTCTGCCCGTCCACAGTGGACACCTGCACCTGTGGCTCACAGCTCAGCTCATGGTTCTCTTGAATAAATCCTTTCCAAAACATCAAGGAGAAGAGCATATTCTCTCTTGTCTACATATAAACCAAGTATGACAGCGCACATAAGGCCTAAGAGGGGAAAAAGAGCATTAATTAGTCCAAGTTGTGGAAAGAGCATGTTGATTTTGCTCAAGGAAGTTGTTATGAGACAAAACAATGGTTTTAAGAACGAAAGAGAAAAAAAGGAGGTCGGAGAAAAAAATCATAACACAGTGTTTAATATTTTTGTTGTATTTTCTATCAACATTTGAAGATTTGAGAGATAAGAGGCTTGTACTGCTACAGTTAAATAGTTTGTAATTATCTGGAACCCAAGCCAGCTTGTGCAAATACAGCTCTGCAATGTGGTCAGTCTGGCAGACTTTGTCTCTTCAGGCATAACCACTGATTTATATCCTAACCCATAAAGGTCAAACCCCACTTTGCAGAGTGCTAGCAATGTTGTCTTGATCTGTTAACCACTACCCTGGAAATGCCAAGCACTTCTGTCATAATGGAGCTTTTTTAACTTGAATTTATGCAGCTTGAAATCAAGGAGTCTGTGGACCACTGAAATTGAAAAAAAAAAAAAGAAAAAAAGAGAGAAACAGAGAGCAGGAGAGAGGTGGGCCCTCTTTGTTCATCCAAAGAGCTCTATATTTTACACTATTAGAGCCCCAGGACTAGGTGCATCTGGAGCAAAGGGTGAAATTCCAGCTAGTTTTGTTCTGGACCAGTAGGGTCTGGCTGACACATGCAGCTTGCCAGGATGTTTGCTCAGCACACGCCCAGATAGCTGAAGAAAGGTAAGAAGCATTAGTCACACCATGTATACTGCAAAAAATAACCGACTGCAGACTTGCCCCAGCTTTTTTCCTTCTGCTGCCGTGTGAGGATGCTGAGTCTGAAAACACAGAAGACAATCTGGAAACTCAAGTTCCTTTGCAGCTGCAGACATCTAGTTAAAAATGTTTTGCTAGGATAGAAAAGCTGCCAGCAACAAGGAGAGAGTAAGAGGTTACACCTGGATTGAGAAGACATGCTACAAGGGAGGAGTCAGCTTGGAGACATTTGACTTAAAAAATGAACAAACAGCAACGAAAAATCCCAGGCTTAAAAAACTAAAGAAAACAGCAGATTGTAAACAATACCATGGAGAAACAAATCTGGTATAGGACGATGTTGAAAAAAGAAATTAGGCTTTCATCCATACAAGATTTCTGTTTGTGATTAAGAGATAACAAAGGATTATTCAGGAGCAGCTTTTGCTGTGGCCTTTCCCTGCTTCTCACTACCCACTCAGCTGGTCAATGGATGGTCAGCCAGCAGAACAGGAAATCCTAATGGCCCCAATCAGCAAGGAGGAGGCTGAGTCTTGCTGGCAAACTTGTGTTTGATGTCAAGCAAACATTCTTTTCAGCCATGCCAGGGGTTCAGCCATCTTCCTCAGGAAGACACCAGCTGGGCAACGAGTGTTAAGCAGCTAGCATTTACAGAGTAAAAAGTCTGTACTGGTGACTGCGGATGTTGCGAATTGTTCCTACTTGTGACGGTGTCATGGGAGAACATCAGAGGCTTCCATCAGTTTCGTGGTTGTTTGGAATGAGATAGGCAGTGAGGCACACCTACCTTAGCAAAAGCCTGTGGTGTGCAGCTTAGCTGTCCTGCCAGCTATCTTAAGCAGGACATTTCTTATCTCCAGGTCCTTTCCATAAGGATCAAGTGTTCCTGGTCATTTGGCTTTTGACAAAAGGCTCTGTATGGTTATTACCTGTAACCCTATTCCTGGGCTTTGGGCAGGAGGGAGACTGTTAGGCTAGTTTCACCGTAGTGTTGACCTACTCATGATCTCCTTATTCAGTGTCAGGCTGTTATCCTGACCAGGCACCTCACTGGCTCCTGCTTAGCTTTATAAGCCTACCTGGAGCAGACGATTAGCTGGTGCTCCATTTAGCTTGTCCTCTGCAGTAGGCTTTTGTGATCAAGAACCCACTGGTAAAAGATGAAGATGTATTTGTGTAATTATGCAGGAATTCTCTGTTAACCTCCCTCAATTATTTTTAAAAGCATGTTGCTATGGGAAAATGCTTCTGGAGTCGGTTATTTTAAAGCTTTCTTCTTAGATACTTAAACATATCCTTCCACTATTTTCAGATTTGAGGACAAGCCTTTATCCAGCTGGTGAATGTAGATGTAAAGGATGTTGTTCATTCTGCTGGGAACGAAGCATTGTACCCACAGCTCCAAGACCTCAAAGCAAACCAGTGCAGTGCTTAATGGGCACTGGCCTCTATTAAAATATGAAAAAAAAATATGGATAGTAAGTTTTAAAATTTAGGACAAAGTTTCTTTTGCTCACCACCTTAAAAGTGGACAAAGTAGGAATGGTGCAAAGCTAATAATTACTTCTTTTAAAAGCACAAAAAGAGGAATGGAGTCCAAGCTGGACAAAGTTCAGGGGCTGTTGTTTTCTTTAAGTGGATTTACCTTAAACTCCTGTGAGCTTTAAATCAGCCTTTTCATTGCATGAGGTACAGGCTCCTGAATTGTGGCTGATACTAGACATCTATATTCCTTCCATTTTAAGGGCTGGCTTCTACTGGCATGGAAAACATTCATGTCAGGTTCACCTTTTTGCAAAACAGTCAGCATTTTGTTTGGCTGAAGAAAAAATATTTTGGAATGGACCTCGGTGACCTTCTGCAAATTGATAGCTGGCCTGAAACAGGCAAAGCTGAGTCACCAGTTGCACGGGGTTGAAATCCAACCCATACATCTGTAGCACATCTAGCATCACCGGTGTAATTGGTGTTGTGACATTCCCAGGCTTCAAAAGAACTTTTAGAGCCTCTCATCGGATTTTGATTGGATACTGTATGTTACACATCATCTCCGGCAGGAGATGAATTTAGACATATACTCCGTAGAGTCTGGGTATTTGGGGGTCTCCTGTTCTGTATGCATTTTCCTGGGAAATTTCCAGTTCCTCAGAAGGAAGGAAATTCTGGGATTCGCACTGTTCTGGTGGATGCATGCCATCAGGACATTAATGCGAACAAGGGAATTCCCTCTCTTTTGTTAATGTGTCTATTCCTTTCAGGGTATCTGACATGGTTTTAATGAAGTCCATAGTACTTGCAACCCCCTTGTTAATTTAGTCCAATATCCTGGGGAAATTTAAGCTCTTTGGGGATGGGGGTGTAAGGACTCCATCACTGGTTAGACAATAGGTATTCCCTGAGTTTCTGAAACTCCTTCAACCTCCCACAACGAGTAGAGTGCAGCAGTTTTCAGAAGGGGAACCGCTTTGCTGCTGGCAGAATGTTGTATTGGGTGGTGAGGAACAAACTGTGTAACATTTTACATTTCATGTCCCAATTTGTAGCCCCTCCTTGAAACATTTAAGTCAGATCTGTTTTCTTGTTTTATTAACAGTTTCAAAAGTATCCCCTGGGTAAATACTTTCTGCAACAGTTTCCTTGTGTGCCAAATTCCCAGCTTACAGCCCTCCCTGACAGCTCGACTGCAAAAGCTTTATTGTAATATTATTCTCAATAATTTGGTAAATCTTAGTGTTTGCAGGAATAACCCAGATCCTGAAAACACCTTCTATAACACAGTGAATGATCTGGGAGCATTCATGCTGTTATCCTCATACAGCAGGAACAGAACCACTTGTACTTTCTCACAAAGTGCTATAATTTTGCCCACCACAGTTTAGTCCTTTCTCTCTTTTTTTTTTTTTTTTTTTTTTTCAAAACATCCCTTGTGGTTTTAAGAGCAGTGGTTTCCATTATCTCATTTTAAACAAATGAGGTTGAGTGTTTGTTGAGACTCTCTGAAACACCAGGGTCACAGTCTGCTTGCACACAAGGCAGCTGAACAGAGTTTCAAGTCTACATCTCCACTTAAAGATGTATTTTCATCTTGTTCAGCGTATAATGGCAGCACTAGTAAGATTTTTTTTCTTTTTCTTTTTTCCCAAGATAAAGTAAAGTGCATTGTATTTTAGTCAGGACGTTGTCATTTTCCTTGTCCTTTCTGGAATTCAGAAAACTTACTGTATCACCAACTTTCCTGTTCACTTTGAAGACTCTCATCTATTTTGTAGAGATATACAAAAGCCCAACATCTCCAGAATTTGCCTCAAGCAAAAATTTTTTTTTTTTTCAAAAAAAGAAGAAATAGAAACAATGTAAAAGCTTTTTCTGGGCACTTAGTTACGAGTAATATGCACCTGAAATTTGCAGTTGGAGAAACTAAATCTGTTGTCACTGGGTTTCTGAGTAGTGAAATCACTGCTGGAAAAAAAAAGCAAACCCAAACAAACCAAACAAAAAACCCCAGGGCAAACAGAGAAAAGTTGTCCTTTCCAGAGCTATAGATGAAGCAAAGCATAAATTATGACTGACAAAGTACCATTGTAGTACCATGAAGCACCTCAAAGTCCAGAATAGGCAATTGACATTTGTAATCGGTGGTGATGGGGGAAATTTCGAGCACTATCCAGTCTCCCTTGCCTTCCCAGCATCTAGTTTAAATCCAGTCGAGATGCCTGAAGGCAGAAGTCTAGCATACTTCTACAGCTGAAGGTAAGAGTTGGATACCTCCAGAGAGCTACACTGAGTGCACAAAGCTACCTTACATCAGGTGTTACGTGTCTATCCACCCTAATCCTTTCAGTCAGCTGTGTTAGCACAGTTCACATCAAAGCATGTGCTTTCCTCTGTATTCTTTAAACTGTGAGAATAGTGTAGGATTTCAGGATCTTAAGGAAAATGCATCTCTTTTCTAAAAGATCATTAGAATCCAGCTAGTATGAGTTATGTTGTTGGCTTCACGCACATGCACACACACAGAGTATTTTTTGTCAAGGTCTAGGATGTGGTGAGGTAGAAAAATCATGTTCCTTAGCTATGGATTGTACTGGAAAGGTGACTTCTGTAGTTCCTTGCAAAATGAACTCCCCGAAGACCTAGAAGGCAGAGTGAGGTGACACCCCTCATCCCTTGCGTTTTGGCACGATGAGTCTCGGGTAACCATCTGCAAAACCGAGCCCCAGGGAAGCAGGGATCCCATCATACCTTCCTCCCCCGCTTTCCTTGGTGAGATGAGGGCTCTCACCAAACCACAAGAGAGCTGGAAAGATGCAGAGAGCCTTTCACTTTGTCTTGGACCTGTGAGGAGAAAAGTGTCTACATCTCCTCCCTCAGGGACTTCATCCAGGAGGAGAGGGTGCAGCAAGGAGAGAACAGCCCTTTTTGAGAGCTAACGTGGCAACATCCTACACCTTATTTTTTTTTCCCCCTCTTCATTTCTTCACTTTTCAAGGAGGGGTGAGAAGTATCACGACACATCCCAGGGATCTTCAGCTTGGACTGTGTTACTGAGACTTGGCTGATACCCTGAGGAGAGACAATCTGTCTGAAATTCCTCTGAGGCTTTTAGGAGACTGTAGTCCTTCGGGCCTGAAGAGGACAAGTTTCAGGAGTCTCTGGAGAGAGTGTGAAAAATAACATTTAACTATTTAACTGTATTGTCCTCCTGAGAATAGTGGAGGAGGACATGTCTGTC
Source organism: Oreocharis arfaki (assembly GCA_013398015.1). Taxonomy (NCBI): domain Eukaryota; kingdom Metazoa; phylum Chordata; class Aves; order Passeriformes; family Paramythiidae; genus Oreocharis; species Oreocharis arfaki. The sequence continues at coordinate 145,603 of VZRR01007611.1, forward strand.
CTCCTGCCCACAGGGACCCTCTGGCAGTGAATTTGCAGTCCCAATGTACAGCATGAGAAGATAATAAAAACCAAAAGGCCTTGACTTTCCACCAGAATCCACATAGAAAGGCCACTTTGTTCTTATTTCCAGACAACAGATAGGTGGTAGTTAACAGGATCAGTCTGTAAAATCCTGCTTGGGACTCGATCTGAAAATGATTCAATAATACCATGTATTCTACTGGCTGTACATGAAATGCAGATATTCAACACATTGGTTGTTTCCAGGTGTTTGTGATAATGTTTTTGGTTTTTTTCCTGAGAGGGGAAAAAAAGTATCTGTTTACTAAATTCTGTCATCATTATAATGTTTAGTCCCCAAGGCCAGAGCAATTATTTTCCATTTCCCGTTGATATCCAATGCCCTCCAGCCACACTGTAGATTAGCAGACACAGGTGCCAAATTTAGTAGAATTAGAGTGCAAAAGTACTGATTAAACTAGTCATGACAGTCGCTGCCTTCAGCAGGGATGCCTTCCAGGCATCCTTGGGAAAAAAAACCATGAATTTACAGGTTTGCCAAGGAGCTGTGCTGGGCACAGAGGCCTGCTGAGGGCAACCCCCAATTTAGCTACATGGGGTGGAGTGCCACTTTCCCTGTGTTATACCACCTGTGAGGTTCAGTGCCAACCTGTAGAGGACCAGCACATTCATAACCTGGAAAAAGAGGTGCACTCAGCTGTCCTGAGCGTAGGGTAGAATGGCACTTAGGGTTTGTGTTACTTGGATAGAAGTTCAGTGTGCCCTGAATCTGGTCCACCTCTCTTTTTGAAGCTCACATCTGAAAGCATCATTCTACTCTGCAGCAGAACTAGCAGCAGGATGGTGTAACCCAGCAAACTAAAAGATAGTTTGTCTAATTGCCATTGCTAAAGACACAGTCTGGGGTCACTGCATTCAAGCGAGGACTTTCTTGGGTTTTTTTCACTGCTCATGGAAGATGGTAAGAATGAAATTTCTTTGAGTAATTTCTACCCTCATTTATGCAAGAGCAATGACATTTCTTTTAATGATGCCTTCCTTTTAGTGACACCATGGAAACCTTGGGATTTTTAAAGGATTTGAACAGCATAATTCGCTGGGAATTCGAGAACAATTCTCCTGGTATGCCAGGGAAAAGAACTCAGCTTGTTCTCCTTGAAAACAAAAGTAAAGGTCTTAAAACAAACCGAGTCAAACAAACGAAATCCTGAGTTTGGAACTGTACTCACTTGAAGTGAAATTCATGACTAGTAATGAGCTACTACAAAATGTACCAGTTAAGTCCTAGCTGAGTCCTCAGAATAGGTGTTCAAGATGCATGAGTTTTTTGCTGATACTCTCAGCAGGACTGAAGTGTTCTATTTGTTTGCTGAAACTAAGAGAAAGCCAGCAATACTTCCTGCAGATCCCATGCTTATGCTTTCATAGCTCACTCAAGCTGCTGGCATCTTGTGAAATAACTAAGGAATGGGTACAAACGCATTTTTGAGTTTTAGTCTGAATGCGCTATCACTATTTAAATGTACTGTGTGGTTGTATGTAGCTGTGTGTGGTAATTGTAACGGCTGTGTTAAACTTCTCCAGCAGGTGCAACGTGCCGAGAAAACCAGCACATCCCTTTTTAGAAGACTTACACTGAGCTGTCAGCAAGAGCAGAAATGGACTGATAAGTAGCTGATGTCATCAGCTGCCTGCAAACGGTGACGATATCATTGAAAGAGATGAGATGAAAACAATACAAGTAGACACAACAGGAGTGTCCCGCAGGCCAAGTGGTACTTCATGCAATTGTATGAGCGAGCTCGTATTGTTTCCTTGAAACTTAAGAACTCGTCTTAAACAATAAGTGGAGCTTATCAGTTCAGCACAAGTAAACTGGTAAGTTGAGCTCAGTAGATTAGAGTTTAAGTATTGCTGTCATCTTCGGTTTGAATACTGGGGAGATGGAGAAAAGCTCTAGAAACAAGAGGGTAAAAAAGACCCATGTAACACTTAGAATTTGCAGTCAAGTGAATATTAATATAACACGGTAGATCCAGCGGCGGTCTGGCCCTAAGTTCCTGTTTTACAAGACAAGTATTTTTATGAAATCATTTTTTCTGAATGGAATAATAAATTTCTCTAAGGTAGAGAAGCAAAATTTCCTATGTCTCTGTGCCTCTGAATTCTATTTGCTCTTTCAGGTAAGCAGTTGGCACCAGTGTGTTACACAATATATAAGAATTTAAATCCTCAGTAGCTGAATGCTATTCCTTTGTAAACAAATTCTGGCTGTTCTGTCCCTTGATGCAGGGCCAACTGTGGCACACCCCTGGACTTCTGCCTGAGCCCACTTTTTACCATCTCCACATATGACTAGCCTTTAGTTTCACCAGATCTGTATTCCGAGCTAATTAGAGCACAGCAGTGAGCTGGGGAATAGTTGGGTGACATCCATTGTCTGACACAGATAGCAGCTAAAGGTGAGAAATTTCAACAACAAGGTTAAGTGCATGGATGAATTACCACAAGGCAAAACACTCTCTGATAAAACTGTCTCTGTTAGACCACACACACAACTACAAAATAAACCTCACATCGCCACTCTGCTTAGTATTACGTGTTATGTGGACTGCGAGTTTCATTCCAAGATCATGAACCTGCATTCAATGGCTAACCTTTGCAGCTTGTCAAGTCATATGTTCCCCAGGGTCATTTCACAGAGCGAGTGATGGGGGAGCTACAGAGAGTGATGATTTGCAAAAGTCTCACACTATGATGGTTTCAAGCCTGGCACAAGGATCCAGAGATTCTGATTGTCAATACCAGGGGTGTAAGGCACACCAGACAAGTCTCTCCTCACCCATCCACCTTTCCTAACTCCATTTCCCCTCTGAAAGTCAAGAACTGCCAGACCCAAGAATTGTGTTTGAGCAAAGCCTTCTCCCAGGCCCCTTTAGCACTCACACACCACTCATGAAGACTCTGTAGTTGGTGCGGTGACTGTGGAACTACGGCGGAACTCCAGTAAAATATACTGAGACTGTGCTGTACTGTTCATTTTTGTAAGCATAATAATGAGTCTGCAAGAGACAGCCAATAAAGCCCAATCATGCCATCCAAATGCCCAGCTCTCAGAGGCTGGCAGGTTTGGTCACTAATTGTGTGCTGCTGGAAACAGCAAAAAATGAAGTAGGATCCCGAGGTGTTACTAGGTAAAAGTCGACTTTGATTAGGCTTTTGATGTTATTTATTCTGCAAATCTTCCAGTTCTCTGCTGGAGGTCTGACAAGCAATCCCTTCCTCCTGCACTGCTGCTCCTAGAGAGAAAGTGCTTGGTCATGGCTGGGCAAAAAACCATTGGACAGCAATTACTTTTCAGGATATAAGCACTCCTTAAATTGACTCTAGCGATCATTTAGGAACATGATTTACTTCCTCCTCTGACAGACATTGTGCTGCCTGTGCAGTATTTTCCACGGGGCCAAGTCCCACTCCACTCACTCACGTTAAGTACCTCATTTGAAGTGACCAATGGGGTCATGAACTGATATCCCTGAGGGGGATTTAGGGTGGGAATGGAAGTCTGTATCAGCCCTCCCATAAGCCAGCAAAGGATCCAAACCATTAAGCCATGGAGCAGCCTTGAACTTGAGATTTAAGATGCACCAGTGGTTTTAATAGTCTTATTCAAAGGGCATCAGCGTAGGGCAGGTATTTTACTCTGCTAAAGAAGATATCTTAGACCACAGCTCATTTACCCCAGGGCAAGTGATCCTGTTCTTTTATTAATTGCACGAGTATGATATTTCACCTCAGCCAGGTGCATCCTCTGAGGGTGCCTTTCCCTTCCCTCCCCTGTCACACACAGTTGGGACCTGCCATTTGCACGGACAGTGGCAGATGTTGCCTTGTTTTTGTCATGTCTCGGTGGAGAACTTGCTCTCAGCCCACAGGCAGCTTCATCACAACTGTTATTTACAGACATCTGGTAGCTTATTCTACCAGAATGACCTTTTTCTTTCAAAAAATAGTTTTTAAAACATTGCAGCTATTTTGGCTAAACTGCCACAAATTAGAGCAATAGTACTGAGAAATAATTTTGTAATGGCTGATGATTAGTCCATGGTAGAAAAACACATGGAGCTTCCTCATCAGCATATGCTGGAAAGTCACAAAAATCCAGAAGCCACCACACTGCAGAGAAAGTACCTTGCTGGTATTTAAAGGATCATCAATATCATTGTATTCAAAGAGATAGAATTTCTGACTTCCCTTGACAGCATGCAACCTAAGTGTAGTTAAAAATACAGCCAGTGGGTTTTCAAGTGCAGGGTAATGCAGTGCTAGCAATTTCGGGTTTGTGCTCTTACACACAGAAGTTGCACACTCGGCAGTTTTAGGTTTCAGTCCTAGTGGTAGAACTGTGAGATTTATAGGGGATGACAAAAGTGATTTTGACCCACTGTCCTTTTCTGCAACTAGTACCTTTGCCCTTCATGCTGTTGCTCTTGATTAATGTTTGTAACACGGAGCCTGGGAATAGCATAGATGCTGCACTGGCACCACCCTCACCAGAGCTCACAGCAGCTTGCTTTCAAATGTGAAAACCAAATCAGAAAGTTGATGAGTCCCCCCCAAGGCTCTTCATTAAGATTAGTAAGTAGCCATTCCCCAAATTCCTCAGCAGGTTTCCTGTAGCTAGGAAGCGTTGTTGGCCGTTGCATGAAAAATGGGGCTGCAGAAAGTGCTGCGTTTCCTCTTGCCCAGTGAGTGACGTGGCTGCATCATCACCCTGTCTCCAAAGCATACCCTGTGTGCTCCACTTGCATATATAATCTAGTACTGGTCATGTTCTTGACAATACAATATTTAATTTTTGCCTGCCCTTCAGCACGCAAGCCTGTTTTTTATAGTAGCTCCACAGATGAAGGAATTACAGGCACCTATTTTTTTCCATGTGGATTCTCTGCCATGAGGGATCAGTTCATTAGCTTGTGCCTTAGAATGTTAACACAGTTTTTCCTGCTGAACTACCATCTATTTTCTTACTGAAAACTCACAGAAATACAGTATGATTGATATCTCTAGAACATCTATCATTAGAAAGAAATTTGTCAATAAATGCAAAAATAATTGTGTAGGAAGCCAGACAGAAAACATGACTGTTCAAGCTTTGCTTGTCTCAAGAAATCAGGTTACAAAACCCGCAAATGAATACAACAAAGACAGCAGAGGCAAGCTCCCTCTCCCCCAGGTCTGTAAGCAACTACATCCTTCCTTTTGGTAAAGAAAAGCAGTGTTTGTCCCTAGGGAGCGGAAGAAAACTCAATGTGAAAAGCAGTCTGCATAGGAAGTATTCTTAGCAGGCAAAAAAACCCCAAAAAATCATAGCAATTCCAAGCTCTTTCTCTCATCCCTCAAAAAAGCCCTACTTCTCCCAGGATTAACTCACAATACTGAATGAAAGCCCTCAGCCAGGTGTGCTCATACTGTGCTGGATGTCATTTGACCGTGTCAAGAGGCAGCCTTGCCCTCAGAGCCTCGTGGTCAAAACTGACTTAGTGGTTTGAGGGCCTTGAAGACGAAAGTCTTTTAACCATTTCTAGGACGGGTATAATCCATTCAGGAGAATGAATTTCAACATGGGCCGCTTTTGGCCATTCAGTGCCTCTGACTTGCTACTGAGGGGTACAAAGAGCAGCCACCAGGCAGAGTAAAATCCTGTTGGAAGCAGGATTTATACAGGAGACTGTGGCCAGGCTCGGATGCTACACATAATGGGACAACGAAGAAATTGCAGGAAGTGGCAATTATTTTGTAAGTTAAGCTCTCCCTTGCTGGCAATTTCGATAACAGCAGTAAAAATAATTCTTTATGGGAAACTCTTGTGTACCACAGAAGGATAGGAAACTAAAAGTAAAAGCAGCTACTGGAGGAATGCAATAATGTTGAGTTTTTTATTTCTGATTTGCATCACAATTACTTAGCTTGCTATAGTGATTTGTCCTGCTATAACTTTCTTGTTTACATTCCTAGACCAGACATGGCACTAGTTTCTACATTCCAGCCCTTGGTACCATCTCAGCATTTCTGTCTGCCTTGCTCTGCCCTCCTGCTTCCTACAACGATGAGATCCTGTCTCGGAGCACAGTTGTGCTCTGGAGCAAGCGTTTCTGAAGTTCAGGAGTCCAGCTGTGGTCAGTAACTCCAGCACAGACAGTCAGAATAAAGAAAGTGGTTTGTGTAACAGCTATCAGTTTGAGACTTTGGTGCTCTGGGGAACAAGGCTGAAAGAGAATTGGGCTTTTCCAGCCTTTTGTAAGGTTTAAATACAGCACTCATCCCTCCCACCTCGTCCCAGTTTGAGACAAATTGGAGGAAATGTCCTCTGATAGAAGGCAGGTTTCAGCCGCCCCTCCCCTCCTAGGTTCAGGAAAAAAATTCCTTGGAGGAAAGTGAAAAAAGTTATTTATCTAACAAGCAAGGGGCACGCAGGCACCAAATAAAGAGACTGAATAATGTTAAATAATAAAACCTCTCACTGTGAAGAAAACCTGGGTAGTTTCAGAGTTCTTTGTAGGTGATGGCTCTGCTCTCTCTGGAGCTGGCTTGCAGCTTGGGCCCCCCCGGGCTGGGATGCGGGGCCTCCTGGTGATGTTCCAGTGCTGCTGAACAGTCCAGAAGAGAAGAAGAAGAAGCCAAAGTCCCAGAAAAACTCCTTGCTTCAGCTAACGAACAAGAAACTAGCTAAAAAGCAAGAAAATGCCACTCTCTTCTCTACTGCGGAGAGCCGAGAGCTGAGGAGAAGCGAGCCAGTTATCCGTGTTTTTGAACACGGTGCCGAAGGAATTCCACTGCCTTCCCCCTATCCCCACCTTGGGTCTGCCTTAAAGACACAGAAAGGCACAGGATTCATGTCTGGGCATAGAGCAGGCAGTAGGGGATACAGCATCATAAAGTCACCCCAAGACACACCTCCAACAATTACTTTGAGCTATGTGAAGGTGAAACCAGGTGAGAGCTGGAGGTTGCATTTTGAGAGCAGGCAGCTTGAATAAATCGCTGCAATTGTAAATGTGATCCTTAATGGAGATAGATGGGCCAAGAGGTCATGCAAGGAGTTGATAAAAAAACAGGGAAACCTCTTTTGATCTGTTCTCTTCCCTGGTGAACTTGCTCATGTCCTTGTAAGCATTGGTGGCACCAGCAGCAAAAATGCGTCCTGCTGTTGCCAAACATACAGATGCTAGGCATGTCCCTTATCCTGGGAACCCGGGACTTTGAGCTCGGAGATCACATGTCAACCCTTACTTTATTAAAGCAAGTGCTCTCGGATGTGTATTTTTCCATAGATAAGAGACCACTCCAAAGCTTCACTGACTTCAGCAATCTTAAATGCAGTCCTGGGGCAGGGCAGTAGCTCACACTTACAGATTCCTGGTCCCTGAAAAGTTCCAAAATATCCTAAAATTGCTCTGAAATCAAGTTTCCACTCTTTTTACAGGCTGAGCTTTGCTTTCCCTCTCCCATTTCTGACACGGTCTACTTGTACTTGGAAGAAGACAGAAAAAAAGCAACAACAGGAAAAAAAATTGTTGTGCAGAGACGAACCTCAGCAACGTAATCTTTCTGTGTCAGTGAAAACTTACTCTCCTCTTTTGTTACTTGGATAATAAACCCTTCAGAAGGCTTACGCTACCTGGCAACCACCAACGAAACAAGAGTTTCTGCTGGCTCTGGTCAATGCTCTGCTTTGTGCCAGTCTGCAGAGCAGTATGAGCCCAGCATCCTAATCTGGTTTAGGTGAGGTTCTCCATCACCCCCTCCTTTCACTTGCCTTATTAAATCCTACATCAGGCTCTTGTGAACCAAGCCTCACTGCGCAAAACTTAGGCAGGCTATCAAGCTTGTTGTGCATGTAATTTCTCACCTCTGCTGGATCCTGAATACTGCATGAGCCTTCCTCTGTTTTCAGGTGGATTTTAGCCTGTGAGTACTGCACAGTAAAATGAGAAGCTACCGAGAAGCAGTCTTGCTTTCACATTTCTCTTTGATCCTGTGGTTAGTAAACATTAAACTTGCTGGCACTGTAAAACAGCATCCAGGGGATGGTTGATACACTGTAAGTATTTGTATAAAGTTATAATCACGAGTCCTGCTATCCAGATGCATGTCTGTATGCAAAAGCCTGGAAGTAAAATTATCCACTAGATCTTAATGAAACTAAAGGTTAATAATGCTGTGATGTTAAATGTCTTCAAGATTTTGCATCTTATGTGTTTGGCCACAGCTTGACTCAAACTCTGTGATTTCCTTACTTGTTGCAGGATTGCCAAGTTACAAAAATAAAAGTCTGGGGAAAAATGCTATCAGAAGAGAAAACAAAATCGGCATTTCTGTTTATCTTAGCCTTTTATGTTGGTACGGATTTTATTTCAAATAAAAACCTGTAGGCCTTCCAGTGGTCTATTTCTGCTCCTAATTATCTCAAGCATACACCTCAGTTAGATCAAAATAACACATCTGTGGGTCAAGTCCTTAAACTTTGCATGGAACAGTAAAAACTGCCATGTGGGTATAGGAGAAATGAATTCTATTTTTTTCCTCTACCCGGATTTTTCTTTTTTAATCCGTAGTTTACACATAAATTAGGGAAAATGGACACATTTTAAAAATCTACACAGTTCAGTGAAGTTTTATGCTCAATCTCGAACTCCTGTTGAAAGGAAACAAGAATAAGCAATGAGATGAAGATTATCATCCAAAAAGGTAATATTGGTGTAAGAGGAATGAATGAGTAAATGAATGGGCTAGCTTCTTGCAACAGCATGCTTCAGTGCTGCTTATCCTAAAAAAATGGCTGTTCAATAACCAGTGCTTTTCAAAAAGGAAAAACAGGGGCAGTCAAAGACCTAGAAAGGCTCAAGTTTAGGTGATTAAACTCCCGGCACTTCTTGTTCTAAGGAGGACCTGGAAATGGGAGATGGAAAAGTTTAACAAATTATGAATGATTCAAGGTATAGAAATTCTGTTCTCTCTAACTAGAGATGCAATGGCAAGGAGACACCTGATGGCTCTAAAAGGTGATGACTACAAAACTTAGAGGGCAAGAACTTCACATGGAGCAAGAACTTCTGTGTCCCAGGGTGTCAGTGATCACAGCAGAATTCAGAGAGAGACTAGACCATTTCTGTAACTACTGGGAATAAAGTTAGAAATAATTACAAGAATTTAAGAGGAGAGATTAAATATCATGCTTCAGATTTTAAGCCACTCTGCATTTATTAGAGAATAGGGTGGAACTGAGATGGGAAAGGTCTCTTGTACATCCTTCCACACGCATGTGTGTGCTGCCTGTTTCAGGTGAGAGGTTTTGCAATGACAAAGCCTTCTCAGTTCGCATGCATGCTAATGTGACTCTGAGGGCTTCCTTTGGAGGCTGGGCTATTCATAAAGACACCTGGCCGAGAAATTCTCAGTTTCTCTTAGTATTTGGGTTACAATATCCTGGAGGTAATTCAACACCTTCGCCATTTCCTCCCTGCCTCTTTTGTGGACATCGACTTGATTTACGGGATTTTGCTTTTGAATGAATGCTAGTGCTTTAGGTTTCACTCTGTACTCACTGGTAGTGCAGCAGCCACAGATGGCTGATTGTGCTTCAAGCTGTCTTGGTAGCACCCTGAGCAGTGCTGGCTTTGCCCTGCCCTGCTGATAGAGTTGGAGTCATGTTCCCCAAGGAGCAATAATCCACTCCTGAAGACATTCTGCAAGAGGCCTAGCTAGTATCATGCTGCAGAGAGATTTTATTATTGTTAACCAGTAAGTCTTGGAGTATAATGTCAAAGAGCTCCATGTTCCCTGCAAAGTATCATTAATATCATTGTTTGAACTAAAAAAAAAGTTCCAATATATTTAGCAAGAAACCTTGAAATTAATTGCATTATATTCCAAATATTATTATTTCAAGCTTCACAATGAAAGATGGACCATTAACTGAATACCTACTGAGGATGATAGTTATAATCAGGAAAAAGCTGATTAAAGTCAGCACATGTTGAAAGACTGTAGGATCTCTGTTTATTTTTCAGAGAAACAGCACTACAGACAGTGACAAATTGTTGTAATTATAGTGTCTCAAGCACTAGATGCAAAGTGTTCAGTTAAAAAAATATTTTAAATATGGATTTTTCCATCTCTAATTGGGCAGGGTGCTTTGCAGTGCAAGCATCAGCAGCAGCCATAAAGATTTTCCAGGAATGACCTTGTGTCCTTGGCTGCAGCTGAGCCAGGGCACCAGGCAGAAATGTGTCGGCACTGGGGTAAGTGAGGGCAGAAATTGGCTGAAACGAGAATTTCAGCTCTTGCTTTGTTGCTGCTCTATTAGTGTGGTTTTTTGTGATTGAAGCAATGAATTCCCAAGCATGCACAGAAAGATGATCCTATTCATTCTAAGCTTCTCTCATCTGACTAACTCACTCTGTAATCTAAAATTAGGGAGTCCCAGGGGAATATAATATCTTTTGGTCTTCTCTTCTGCTGATTTAATATTTGGTCATAAGAAGCTATATGAAAGAATCAAGCCCATTGAATCGAGTTGTGGGCATAGTCTCACTTTTTATTGACTGCCTCATCCTTGCTCAGCTGTGACACCAGTTCAATGTGTCAACAGCCTCAGGTGTTGCATCACTTGCCTAAGATGAACAGCAAGAATAAACAAGATGTGTTTTACTGGAGGTTGCATCATTCTTTCAGGTTTCTCCTGAAAGGCTGAAGAAAGGCTAGATATGGTCAAACAGGAGACCATCATTATACTTTCTTGTCATATCTGAATGTCAGCTGCATCAGCGCAGGAACCTATACTTCGCACTCTGTCTCTTGAACAGTCTGTTTTATTTGGGCAATCACAGCATTTCTCACATGCTGTGGCAGTGCCTGGCGTTTTATGTCATCCCAGATTATGGCCTGCATAATAAAGGTGTAGGAGTGTTTGGAGACAAGTTGCTGGAATGAAGAACAAAGCACTCCATGCTCTCCCCAGAAAGATGTACGTTCAGAGGAACGCTGTTACGAGACTCAATTTTATTCCTGAATTTTAATCACTGATAGAGTGATTAAAATAAATAGAGCAGTATAATCTTGTAGAAGAGGCTGATAGCCCCTTCTTCTAGCGTGTAGTTACACCATGCACAGCAATTCTTAGATGATTGACAGAAGCCCTACGTTTCTTCCTGAAGCTCAGAGAAAATCTGGGAGTCAGAGCATGACTTAGGTTTGCTGATTGCCACGGCTGTTACAGTAAGAGATTTTAAAGCTTCCTGCAGTTTCTGCCTCACAGTCTCAGGCCATTTCTGCAAGTACATACAGAGTGACAGGATATTGTAGACAGACCTGCACGGAAGATGCCCGACACTTCTCATCAAAAAAGCACAGTGGTTTGGCCATTTCTGCAAGATGGCGGTATGAGAAGTCATTAAAATTTTTAATTTATGTCTAAGACGATCCAGTGTGATTGGGCAGCTCAAGACAGAAGGTACCAAAAACTTTTCAGGGAAGACAAGCATAGGTCAAGGACTAGAACAAAAAAGCTTATATCTTCTTCAGTATACTCCCTCCCAAATCTGGGATGAGGTCAGGCTACCCAAATCCCATTGTTCCCCTGCTATGCACCAACATTTGCCCAACTGCTGGTAAAGGAGCTCCAGATCTCTATCACTGACTAGCCTGGAGAAGGTCAAGTTGCCGCTGCTGTCAGCTCATCTGTGTGCTGGTCTGAGTGATCCACCACCTGGCAAATCCCACAGACACCAAATTCACAGAGCTGAATTTTTTGTTGTAGTTTGGGTTGTTTGTATTTCTTAGTTTAAGGTAGATGCTTGTGCACAGCATAGGAATGCTTTACATTCCTCACAGGAGGGCAAGGCAAGTCACCCACTTTAATACTCATGCAATAGGAGGCTGAATTATTATACAGTCTTCAGTAAAATACTCCATACTACTTTTCTGCTGGTGTTCCTGCTTTGTCCAACACAAGGAGTGAAATGTTGTCACTTAATCAGCAGTCATTTAATATTTTGTTTTCTTGTCGCTTATCTTGTGGCCCTTGGCTTTCTTTACAGTGCACTGTTCAGTCCCACTGTGGGGACAAAATTCATCATTTCTTTATGGCCTCACCCTCACGTTTCTACAGCATCCAAGTGCTTTGAAGTACTAACAAACCTACTTACGCAATCCCACTGAAAGTGCTGTATTACCCTCACTTTACAGAAAGGCAGCTGATGCACAGAAGGATGGAGCTTTCTGGAAAGGCCAATAACACATACTCAGAGTGCATATTCTGCTATTACAGTTTGAACATTGGAGTTTAATCCTTCACATCAGACTGCACATGAGCACACACAGAATGCCAACTGGAAACAACTGAGAGCTGCAAAACTTCCGCAGTGCCTTGCAGGATGGGAAAGGATGCCTTTCTCTAGGACTGTATTCAGCTGCCAAAGTCTCCTTTCCCCTTCTCCCAATGCCTGTCCCATTTGTCATGTACCTTCTAACCTCAGTTCTTAGTGAAAAAGAGGTAGAAAACAAGGATTCAGAGTCAATGGGATGGAAATGTGTGGAAGGAGCATGGAAGCCCTCTAGTCTGCTCTCTTCCCATTATGCAGAAAAACATAGGCTCTGCCTTACTTTATGCTCCAGGACCAGCAATTCTTCCATCTTTCCAGGTAATTCTATGTCGGCATTTTGCATCTTGCAGAGTTGTTTGCATTTCCTTCATGACACCTAACTTACATTTCCTTGCCACGGCTCAAAAGGTTTTTCCTACCCACTGTGGACAGAAAGAGCACACACGTCCTCCTTTGGAGAAATTGGCTTCTTCCCACAGTCACAGCTTCTTACCAGAGCCACACACTGCTTTCATGATCCTGCTAGGAAGGCAGCGTGTGATCAAATGAGAACTGTGCCCACGATACATGGTGGTGGGATGACAGGAGGAGCAAATCAGGATTTGGCAGGCATCCCTGATGATTGCACTGCCTAGCTAGGTCTTTGCTGCCCACCACGACAATATTCTTTTAACATCGTTCTTCAGAAGGGTATTTATGTACGTGCATATTATTCTTTATAATCTATTTATGTACACGTGTATTTTAGTAAGTGCCATGCAAATGCAGAAACTAATGCAATAGGGTATCACTGCAGCAGCCAAACAGCATGGATCTGGTGACAGCCCTTCCCAAAAATGTAACCAGAGTATTGTTTGAAGTTCTAAGACTTACTCTTTGATGCTTCAAGCACATACTTCCTCTAATGCTCTTAAATAAACATCCAATTGAATTTATCAGCCGCTGACATTCTCATGTTTGATGTTGATTAGCAACTCTGCATTAAATTAAAATTTATGTCCAAGCTGTTCTACCACACGGCTGGCCACAAACCAGCTGCCCAGGAGCAATTGTGCTCTTTTAATCCTACCCCGTTTTCTCAGTACGGGGCTGAAGGCAGTGGGAGGCTCTCTCTTGGGAGAGCCTTTACTGCTTGCATTAGCAAAGTTCCCAGGAAAGGAGTAGAGCAGATTCTTACGAATGACAGGGAAAAAATACCCCAAACTCTACTCACTGGATCTCAGTGCATCTTGTACCATCTGGTGTAGCTCCAGAGATGGTCTGAGCATGTCCAGCCAGCAGGACGCTCTTCTGGTGAGAGTTGAAGAGTTCAGTAGGAAAATCAGTTATTCAAGGTGAATTTTATGAGTGCCAGATACTAAGGAACAGCTTGCAAAATCAGTCTTTAAACCAGCTGCCTCCAAGGCTCCCTGCCACTACTGTATGTTTCTTCAGCTGCAGAGTGAAATAGCAACAACTTTCCCTCTGTGAGTCTCTGCTCAGTGGAGATCTTGATGTTGATTGCTTCATCCTGTCCGGGATAAGGCTTGCTGTGACAGCTGGACTTCTGCCTGGAGAGCCACACTTACTTGTAAGAGGGTGTACTTTCAGCTTGCTGAAAGCACCTGTAGGGCAGGAGTGTATATGTGTTAAGCTTGAGCAGGGATAATAGTTTAAAATGTTTAATAGTATAGAAAGAAATAATTTATGTCATTCACTATGCTCAAATGAAGTTGCATGTGGCTTAAAAAATATAACAAATGAAACCCCTAGAGCTTGTGTGTACACTGTATCCAGTCTTTGTAGGTATTTCTGTTCCGTGATACAGCTTTCAAAGGTTGCAGTAGTAGCTTCATTGTGCCAGAGTTGTTCCAAACACTTAATTCGTCAGCACATACCTCATCAAGAACCTTTCTATTTCCATTGCGTCATCATCTTGCAACTAATGCAAAATAGCTGATATTCCAGATTCCCTCAGTTAGAAGAGCGGACAGTATTAAAATTTTTCAGTACAGATCAATTCTGTTCAAAATAAAGAGCCAGAGGGTACAAACCATAAAAAGCATATGCCTTTCAACAATGCATATTGTAAGTTTTTCAAATTATCTGAAACAATCCATTCCATTGCTGCTCATAAAAAAAACTCTGTAGCAATTCACACCTAGGGGTGTTCACAACAGAAAACTAGACAAGCAGTTTTGACAGTTCAGTGCAGGGAAGCTAAGGAAAGGACCACCTGTCCATCCCTACTCTTAATGTTGCTATTGATTGGCTGTCTCGTAAGTGCTTCAGGAAGAGGCAGGGGGAATCCAAAAGGAAAATTTAAGCTCAATACTGAAAAAATTCACAGTGAAGCACTCTATACAGTGGTGTCCCTGAACAGCTAGCAGCACCCCAACCAGCTGAGTCGTTTAGAAGTGGATTGGCCAAGACACCAAAGCATGCAAACCCCCACGGTCTAAGTCTTTTACAAGCAAGACAAAATGAACCTGCTCAAAGGCTTTTTCCCTCTTTAGATACTATTCTGGGGACAGTGGGAACAGAAAACTGCCCAATTGTAAAGGTGCAGGGACTTCTGTGAATGTGCCCCAGCACTGAAACTAGCCCATTCTTGTTCCAGGGAAAAAAAAACCAAACACATTTCCTGTGTTTGCAACAGGAAGCCAGGGTCTCAGCATGATATTCCGCCAGGAATAATGTCGGTTTTCTCCCCCACTAGCTTGTCCTGTGCTCTTGTCATTCAGCTGCAGAGCCATATGACAGGCACAGGTAACCACCAAAGCAACCCAAAAATGATGATCTTTCCATAGTCACCGACTGTAAAACACAGCTGATGTTATCTGGGTCTGGAGCTTTGCTCAGAGCGATTGCAGAGCTCAGCCTTTCAAGCCCAATGGCCATTTTTATACCCCCATGTGTGATGCTCTGCCCAGACCTCCCCTCGCTGAGGCAAGGCCGAAACTCCCTCCATAGCTGTAGCTTGTCAGTGCTGCCAATACCGTGTCTCCACTTAGAAGTCAAGCCCAGCACAGTGTGGATACCCTGTGTTTCTAAAATGAACTTTTTTGTCCAGCTTTCCTTGCTCACAGCTAAACTTAATAAGCAGTTGCTCTGACATAACAAGCGAAGGCTCCTGGACTGTAGGACACAGTCCCTGCTACAAACAAGAAATAAAGAATTTCCCTTGGTCCCACTGTACAGAGTTGATAGTGGGTATATTACTTCCTCAGGGTGTTGCTCAAAAACTTTTGCCTATTTATTCTGCTTCAGTGACCCTTGGTTTAAGTATCAGCTCTCAGCAATACAGGATTAGCGAACAGACATGAAAACCAACTGTATTTAAAAACCCCATTTCAAATACTCGTTCTTTTAATTTCTTCCCTTTGATCTTGATATTTCTGCTGTCTCCACTGTTACCTACAGAATCTACTGGCAGCAGAGGGCTGAAAGTCAGCTCAACAGATGCTGGAAATGCCACTGCTCCCACTGAGCTCATCTGAGAGACTGGAGGTTCTGATGAAGTGCACTGAGACTGGGAGCATTGCAGAAGGAAATTATGCTTCATTCTGGAATTAGTGTAGCAAGACATACTGTTCACTCGAGCTTTCTCCGAGCTGTGATTAATGTACAGAGACAAAATGCACTAGTCTTTGGCAGCCACCTCTCTACAAGAGCACATCACTCTGATTTTCTGCTTCCTGTGGGCAAAGGCCACTTCACAGTCCCCTTATTAGAGAATAGAACAAGCATCTTCATGCTTTCTCCGTGGGTTGCCCCCCATAACCAGACCCAGCTCTACACAGCCAGCGTGGATTCACCTCACCCACTTCCTCCGTCTCCTCTGCCATGTGGACTACACAGCACTTGGAAGACCGAGTTCATGTGCCTCGAGGTCTCTGCTTCGAGGGCTGACCAGTCTTGTCACCCTTGTGTCTTTGCCCTTCCTTTAGACCACTTTCTAATTGGTTTTGTTCACTTCACTTGAAAGTTTTTTGGGGCATGGATCATTTCTTCTGAGGCTGAACAGTTTCTTCAGGTCCTCATGGCTCTGGCACTTAAAGTCATAAGCCACATTGATATCTGTGATGGCAATGTGATGCTGACACTAGACAACTTGGATTCTGACCAAAATATCAGCCTGACCTCCCAAATCTAATTTCAGACCTCCAGCCACAGAATTCTGACTTTAGATTTTGCTCTAGACCTTTTCTTTTCTCCGAGAGACCCTTGAACAACTGTCAGAAAGACAGGACTTGTGATTCAGAAATGAAAAGGCTTGGCAATTAATTGGGACCCTTTTAAAATAACATCTTTATCTACTGCTAGAAAGCACTTTTAAAACTCATGGAATTACATTCTTCCACACAGTGAGAAAACTAAATAAGGCACTAGGCATTAATCTCAAAGAAAATAGTTAGAAATGTCACTTCAGTTTAAAACATCATTGGTAATTTTCATATAGCAACCGCTGTTCATGCAGTACCATTTAATTTCAGCCATATTTATAATAACTACAGTTTTTTCCCAATATGTAATTTTCCCCATCATCAAAATACCATTGCAAGCAACACCTCAGGGGAAACATAGTAAAGACAGCAAACCTGCTTGATTAGAATTGTAGGCTGCGAGGCAAGCAACACTGGGCAAAATTATAGGTCACCTGTGATCCCACAGCATTAACCATGTGCCTGCAATGAATACACACGGATATTGATTTTTAAAAGACTACCCCACTGAAGCCCCAGCACATCATGTACAAGGGATCTGGTGCCTCCAGATCAGAACCCGACACAAAGAATGAGCACATCAAAGCGGATGCCCAGAAATTGCACCAAGGACTCCTGAAAGCTGAAATACTACCAGTGCATGGAGCAGGACTGAGAGAAAAAAAAAGAAGGTCGGTGGGAGGAAGGATGGGGAGGGGGAAATGTCCTTTGATAGCAGACAGCGGATGATGTTTTTTGGCACAGCCAATATGCTGAAGGAACAAGAACAATGAACAGTCACTGGGGGCCTGTGGTCAGATCACAACATCTATTAAATGCAAAACACACAGTCCCACTTTGGCTGTTTCCTTTATGTTTACTGCATAAGGGGGAGAAAGGGAGTTGAGATGATAAGTGGTGAAGACATGACATGAAAAATTACAGATTTTGTTGACAGCTGAGAAATGAAAATGCTTTCAAGATGGGAGCCCAATTGTTGATAGACAACTGGTGACTTTGCTGGATAGAATAGTTCTCAAGGTGTTTTCACCTCTGATGTGTGGCTTCTGTGGAGCAAGAAAATATTCAAGCCTGAGAGCTCGTGTTCAGCTCTCAAGTTTATTCACCCAAAAGTTTTCATAAATTAAAGACTTGTTGGCACACTCAGGTCATGCACTACGAAATAAGCTTTCTTGAAACTCAGGCAAAACTTTCCACTTTTCTAAAAAAGAATTTGCCTAGAAGTCCTGAACAAAATAAAATATAAAGGAGTAAGTTGAGAGGTTGCAAACACTTGTTTGACCATATGAACAGATATATGCCATTTAATTCTCAGGAGATCTCACTTCTTTATAAAATGCTAATTCTCAGAACTGGGATGCTGGGGTTTCTATTTCAGACTGTTAAGCATACTGGGTTCTGAGAGCAGTTAAAACATGACTAATACATTTGTACTCTTTTTCCTTTGCTTGTTTATATCACTATGGTTTATTTTTTTATTTTCCAATTTGCCTATTTTTCAAGGTGGTTCTTTAATTCCTCTTCAGGTGTGTCTTGCATTTGCTTTTATTCCCATATTCCCAGGAGCATATGAGTAAGGAGCCTAGCTCTGCATGCTGAGGTTTAAAGTGATTAAATGAGACTGGAGAGAGCGTGGCTCTGTTGCACATGTCAATAGTTCACCCCTAGCTGGTGGAAGCAGAAGGAAATTTTTTCCAGTTTCTTCTTCGACCACAAGACTTCCCTTAGCAAACTTCATTACTCGGCTCTGGTATAGTAATTTTTCAAACTGGGTCTGTGAATGTCTAAACCTAAATAAACAGGAAACATTTATAGTCTTGGACAATTTAGGGACTAGCAACTGCTGTGAACTCAGACAGCGGAAGCAGAAATTTTGGGTGTTTGAGAAAGGGGGAAAGTTTTGTTCATTTTGCCTTGTGCTAGACCAACAAATGAAGACTATCCAACTGCTGGAGTGGGTGAGGATTCTCCCAAATCTGGATTTTTGCCAGAGGCTCTCACATAAGCTGAATATTCCTGCTTAGGTGCATCCTGAAATCCAAATGCAGGACTACAGGAGGACTGGAAAATAAGCCTCTAAATGCAGAAGTGTAGCTGATCGTGTATTTGAGTCAGGTTGGAGCCTTTGTCAGGTAATGGGGTTCCGCAAACAATGAATCACTCCAACTTGACTTAAAAACATCTAGTGCAGACTATTTAGTTGTGACTCTCCAAGACTGATGATGCTTTGTATCATCCCATCTCCTGCTAAGCCTCTCCCTGCACCCCCTTGTACTGTGTGTACATTCAAAAGCATTTGCTAGAACAAGACTTCTGGGAATAGAAATTGGAAGATATCCAGATGTTTCAAGCTTGCAGGCACTTTGCATCATGTCCTCTGCAAAACAGGCTTCCTTTATGAGGATGGAATAGGCAGCCCATTGATGCCTGTGTTAACAGGACAGAAGCCCACCAAGCAGCAGGCTTCACAAGAGCAGCGAGTCCTGAAAACTGCAGCAGTTTGTGGGAGGTGCTACAGACCTCTGAAGCATTTTTCTCTGCTGAGACCATGGGCACCCATCTCTGTTTCTTCCTTGCTCCCTCCAGACCACGCGCAGTCTCAGTGTCAGCACACTGAAGGGTGCAGCACCCAGATCCACACCCCTCCACTGCTTCCTGCTCCTCTACAGTTTGGTGAAATCAGGTGCTCCTCAAAGGGAGCACAGTACACTCACTGATGGAAAAATAGCCCTTTTGTGGATAGCCATGCCAGAGGCAGCACTTTGTTACCTACAAGAAGCGGAAAGAATGAAAAACTCTTGTCATAGCTCTCAGGTGGCTGAAGACCATTAACTGTGAACGTAATTGCTCTGAGGAAGGGCTCTGAGTAGCTGGGTGTTTGCCTGGAGAGTACCAGAATGCAGCAAATACACAGAGCTGATGTGAAATATGCTGTAAGATGCGATGCAGACATTGAAGTTACCTGCCTGAAAAACCAGGCCCTGCATCCACGTGTGAGCATTGATGGCAATGGGCGGGTTTTCAGGAGCTGCAAGGACTGCGCAGAACTCCTTAAATCAATGATCTTTCCCAAAAGGTAGGGCACGTAAATCCACGCTGCAAAGCAGAGTTTGACATGCAGCATTTCAGATACTGTTGTTCTGAGAGGCAAAACAGTAACTCTTGACAGTTCAGCTATAGAAACTGTCATAAATAAGAGCCACCCATGTGTACCAATTTGAACAAGTTATTAGGAGCCGCATTGGACGTGTAAGAATGTTTGGGATTTGCCTTGCACAGGGTCAGAATCATAGCCAACGAGGTTAATTGGAGGCACAATTATTGCTAATTATTTTCTATCCACAAGAAGGGCTGGAAGGAGGATCTGGGCAACTACAGGCCTGTCGGCTTGACCTCAGTGCCCAGACTTGCAGACATAAATGTTTATTTCCTAGCAAGAAATAAGAGCGAAATAATGGAGAAATTCTGGTTTTATGTTGGCTTAGCTTGATTTCCTAAAGCTTAAGAATTTTTAGAAGCTTTCTGAAATAAGCAATTAAACATTAAAATATATTCTAAACATAAGTGTTTCAAGATCTTTTTATTCAGCTCAGCCATTGACTGACTTTGACCCAGGATACTAAATAACTATGTTCCAAATTTTTCAATTAGTCTCCTGCTCATCAGAAATGCGCTGCTCCTTTTCAATTTGGAGTTTGTCTGGCAAGAATAACAGGTTCTGATTGAAACTAGACCACACTTAATCATATTGTGCATCTGAACTTCAGTTCCCTTTAGATGTTGAAGCTAAATCGAAAAAGTTTTTCAGGCATGATTTCTAGAGAATCAATCTTCTAGAGAAGGAACATGCATTCACACCAAGCTAGAAAGAAAATTGTGCAGAACTAAACAGAAAACATCAGTTAGAGGACACTGAGCAAGTTATCAGCATTGTAGTTTCCCTAGGAAAGGGGTTTGTATTGTCACGTTATCTATCTCCTTTACAACCTCTAGTAGTTAGCGACTCCTTCAGATAATTTCAATATGCTTATTATACTTGCAACCTCAGAGAAAGGGTCCAAACAGGTGGAGATGCTCTAAGTAGACCCACATGAATGTCCTGACCACAGAGAATGGTGCCATGCGCACTCCCATCTTGGTAGAAGATGGAGAACAATCGAAGGAAGGACAAACCTCAGAGATGCCAAGCTATGGATACAAACTCTTCGGAAGGCAAGGTGCTAGCAGCTCCTCAGTCCACGGCATATATTTCTAGTTAATTTCACCACTTGCCAAAGACCACTAGATCGAAAAGGCAACACACAGTCATGCATTTGCAGATGAGGGATGACTCTGTCCCCCTTTTTAGGGGGTTCACACTGTTTATGCTTACTCAGCATAAGATCTGCTCAGGGGGTGGTTGAGGGAACTCAGAGCACAGCTCACCAAGTAAATCCCAGCAGCCTTTTTTGCTCAGACATTTGCTGGCCCCACCTCCTGCCTGCACAGGGAGCCTCCACCACGGGGTGCCTGAACTGTGCAGGGGAGGTGGCACTGCTAGGCTGAGGGCACTGCCCAGATCAGCTGCAGCAACACTGGCACAAGGTCAGGCCAAATTATGTCCCAAGTCCTCTTCTGCAGAGGAGCGTTCAACAGGCTCATGCAAGGTGCACGAGCACAATGCAAGTACCCTGATTATAATTTTTTTCCCTGAATCTGTCCTCATTTATTTTACCTACAGAGTGAGGAACAGTTTTTAGACCTTCCTGCATTACCCTCCAGCCCTCCCATCCTGTTGCTCATCTGGTTTCCTACAGCAGAACTGGCCAAGTTCCAGAGGGCAGGAGATGACCCAAAGGAACACATGTTCTCATCATTCTTCTAGCTAAGCAAATTTGCTCAACACTCACATGTGTTATTCAGGTAGCTGCATTGGACATGGAGCACCAGATTCAGGGGGCAGCAGGAGCAGAACATCTGTACCCCACTCCTCATTAAAATGAAGCTGAAGAAAGGAGATAGCATTGCTGAAAAATTGTCCAGCTAGATGCAAGCAATTGCCAGCTGGAATTAAAAAAAAAAAAAAAAAAAAAAA